>JAPFFF010000385.1:0-23987 GCA_039105265.1 Tritrichomonas musculus | reverse complement strand
ATAGCATACTTCATAATATCAATAGCCAAATTTTCATATGCACCACAAGCTTTTGCATTATCTATTAATTGCTTCCAGTCTTGTTTTATCTGTGTCAATGGTTTCTTGTCTTGGTTCTCTAAGTAATACTGTAGTTGAAATTCAAGCGCAGAGACAGTTTTCCTATTTATGTTCCTTTCAGTATATATTTTATAGGCCATTACCTCTTTATGAACTGGTAACTGAAACATCTTACCAAATGAAGCTAATGCAGCAGGGATGATAGAGTAGCTATTGCGGAAAGTTAATCTCTTGTTAGGTTTATACTTTGTCATGACTATTTGCAGAATCGTTCCACTTCTCTCTGTTATTTGTACATCCCATCCAGGAGTATTTATAAAGAAACAAGCATCATATTTAAGGTTATGGAAGTAAATGAGAGAATTGTTCTCCAATGACTTTAGTAATCTGTCAGCGATATTCTCCCCATCAAATATCATTTTATGAATTAACTCTTTGGTCCTGTACACAGTAATATTTAGATAAGGCATATGGGGTGATACAGTGGTATTAGTTTCAAAATCAGAATAATAAATCCTACTCCACTCTCTCTCCTTTTTCGTCTCTGATGAATCTATTAGTTTACAGCACAATTCAGGATCATATTCAAGGTCGGTATAATCTGCTAAGTGAGAGTTGTATTCATTCGTTGCTAAGATATTCATTTCACAGGACTTTATCTCTCTGAACTTTCCTTCTTTAAATAGCTTGCGAAATATTGCCATAGGTTTAACACCATTTAGGGGTTTATATATCATGTAATGGTTCTTGTACAGTAATAAGTCAACAATTCGGTCAAACTCTTTGGCCCATGGTCTCTTTCTTGTATCTATTTTTATTTGTAGTTGGCTTCTTTCATCATATTTCTCATCAATCCTTCTTACAACAAAATGGCATTTAAACTGCTTGGCTATATCGTATATCAAGTTATTGGGGATTAACCTAGTCTTGACCATAAAGCGTAAATAATTAATTTCCTCATCAGTGAATACTCCAGACTGAATGCAAGCATATACCAAACAATTGTCTTTATAGTTCTTCTTATCAACTGTCTTGAATATTTGGTACTGTGATAAGTCTAAATCAGAGAGATTAATATAAGGGAAGAATCCACCTTCTGGATTATCGCGATAATCTTCGTCGACTTCAACTTCTTCTTCATACAACTTACCTTTATTATCTTCTTTATTAATAGTGAATGATGTTTGCTTGCCTCTCTTTCTATTTTTAATGAAGAGCAACTGGTATTTTGCAGGGATGAATACATTGCCAACCCAAGGATTATTGTCTGAACAGTCATCATTCAAGTCTATTGTCCCTGATATATGTCCTATTGTTGAATCTAATCTTCGTGCCTTGGAAAGTGTAAACCATTTGTATTCCTCACCACCTAATGATTCGCTTTTTACTACTATATTCTTCTTATTCTCTTTGTGTAATTGTCTTAATGTTTCAGTGAAAGCAAGTCTCTTATCTTCATCATCACCTATATCTATGTCAAATGATATTTCTTTATTAGCCTTGGTCATGAATTCTTTCAAATATTTCTTGAACTTTCGTTTGTCTCTTACGTCTTTCACCCTTTGCTTATACTCTTTTCTTGCTTCCGTTCTTGCAGTCGAATAGAGGTCAACTGATATATCAAAGAGGTATGTCATTTAAGTGTAAATAAGAAATAAAAAAATATCACGCTAAATATTTATTAACCCTAAAATGGTAGAATACATATATTTGATTCGTGAAAGGGAATTTTCTTATTCTAATCAACCTGTATACAAAATTGGTAGAACAAATAAGATTGCAACAAGAATGGGACAATATCCAAAAGACAGCGAAGTATATATAATTGAAGCAGTAAGTGATTCAGTAAAAGTGGAAAAAGAATTAATAACAATATTTGAAGAAAATTATAAGAGAGCAACAACAAGAGATGGAACAGCATTTATAGGAAATGAGTACTTTGTTGGGAATGTGAATGAAATGATATATATTATTAGGACTTATATCCAATATCATTGTCCCAGAGCTATCATTTAGTAAGGATGTCATATATATCAGCCTCTTGGCTTGGTTTTATTTTTAAGGTAATGAAGAGAGGAGATTTTAATATTACTGGTTGAAACATGAAATCAACTAATCTCATTTCCAAATATTTTAATGAATCCGTATTAACTTTTATTTTTATTGGCTTAGTCATGTCATAATTAACTATCATTGCCTCTTGATCCATTATCATTGTGTCAATGTTTGCAAGGATACTTGGGGTATATTCTTGGTCTCCAATTGATGAATGAGTTGCTACCCCCTGTAATGAAACTAAATACAACTTATTGGCAAAATCAAGTATAGGTAGATCAGGTACATTTTTTTCTTCATTAGCTTTTACATCAAATTCCTTGCAGTTGAACAAACCAGTAATCAATTTTGCTCTATGACTTCCTTCCTTGAATGTAATATTTTCAGTAGGTGTTAATGATATGGTTCTGTTATTGATATTCTTGAAGGTGATAGTAGTCTGACGAGAATTTAGAAATTTGACTAGATATCCAAATGAATAGGTATACATCTCCTCAAAATCAATTCGTACCTCACTCTTTGATGTAGTAAATATTAAATAATCTTCCGCAGTTGTCATTAATATGTTGGCTTTGGTATTAATAGATGAAACATAGTACTTCACGTATGGACATTTCCATGGGATATCAATATTAAGTCTTACCGTATTGTAATTACCTGGTTGACTCTGAACACTATACAACATAATTTAATTTCTGATAAAATGTCTTTGGCACTGTATTCTGCAAAGAGCAAGGAAGCATATAAACTCAAATCAAATGATATAGAAATCACTATTGATGAAGAAGATGGTAAACGACTAAACATCGAAAACACTATTGAACCTGATGAAATGGTGCAATTTAATTGTATCTACAACAAAGCTGAAATAGATGAAAAAATAGTTGGTGATTATTTCGAAAAAAATGGATTCGAAAACTTTGGTGCGCTTAATCTTATGGCAGGGAAAGGTATTTATACATGGAATACTGACGGTACACTGACACCAAAAATACAATATTGTGCAAGCTTCAATAAGCTCTATGAAAGACTACGAGATAGTGCTACTAATTTACATACCTTTCTAGCTAAAATGAAGGATGACGTAGATTCTGGTATTGCACCTGGTGCTACATTAAACTATTTTACAGGTGAGGTAAATGATAAAGAAATAATAACAGAATCATATGATGTTAGTACACACAAGAAACTAATAGAAGCACTTACACAGAATCATCAAGGTATGCTAAATGTAATGAACTTAATGATTAAAAATATAGATGATGTAAATAATGCAATTGCACCTAGTATCGATTGGTCTAAACTATCTGATTTAAGAATAATTGTTGAACATGTAGATAAAACTACTCAAGCCTTAACTTATGAAACGGAGGACAAGAAACCAGAAAGTATGGACGCTATAATACAAGATATAAGTACAAGTAATGAAAATATATCTAAATGGATAGCAAATAATACTGTTAATTTTACTGAGGTAGAACCTGTTAAATATGTTGATGAAAAGGTTAATGAAACTACTAATGAAACTACCTATGATGTCAATGAGACTAACATAACTAACATGAAAGACTTTGTTAATAAAACAAATACAACAGCTGCTAATATTACTAAATGGATAGATGCGTTAAATGATCAAACTATATCTTATGAAACCCTCTTGAACTTAACAGGTGGAAATACTTCTATGTGCTTAATTAATAAAACAACTGGTGAACCTGAAATACATGAGGTTAAAATAGAAATTGATGAAACAACTCCTACTCCTACACCTGAACCTACTCCTGAACCTACTCCAACTGAGCCACCAAAGGAGTTAGTTAACCAAGATGATATGGTTTATGAAATTCCCACTACTGATGAATTAAAGAAACTCGAAGAAAATAAGATTCCAAAAATTATAGAACCAGAAGAACTCACAATCAATGTATCTAAGTATTGGTTATATAGTAAAAAGACAATAGGATGGATAAAAGACTTATTGTATAATATCATTTCAACTACCCTATCTCTTGCTAAACAGCCTATTAAATTAACTTATAAAACAATTGCTTTTGCGACAAAAGAATTTATGAAGATTATATATAACTTATTTTATTTTATCTGGTATGGTATTGATAGTATTGTGGATTTTGCATATGAAGCTGTTAAAGATAATGAAAAAGTGGGGGTAATCTTTTATATTGGAGGAGAAGATGCAGATGCTGACTTTAAGGATGTAGATTTGCATCAGGTCATTGATGAGATAAAAGAATTGACACCAAGACTTAATAACAAAATTGATGAATTAAAGAATGAAGGAATTCGAATGATTAAAATAGCATATAGCTCATTTACATTATTTTGGAGCAACTTATGGCACTTCATAGTTGATTTTATCATGAACTACCCAAATTTAGTTAATAATATTATACAGATAGGCGGAAATTGGATAGATGCTCAATTTTGGCAATATATAGGAGGTTATTCTGATTTAATTCTGTATGTTTATGTAATACTTGTATATGCAATCGCTGGGGGTTTAGGCGTTGGGGCATTTTGTTTATGTGTAATTCTAATAGCTGCCCTTTTCGAACCAATAGGAAGAGGTGCCCAATGGATTTTAAATAAGATTACACGACATCCTCCTGCTCCTCATGCTCGTACACTTGAAGTTGATGATAATGACGTTGTTAATACTGATGATGAAAATAGCTTTGCTATTGTTGACCCTGATGGAAATAAAATTGTAATTGAGATTGATGATGATATATTAGAAGTATTTCGAAATCAATATAACTCATTGGTCTCCAAATATCAAGCAATCTATGATGTTGTTCCCTCTACTCCATCAACTGACTCTAAATATTTTACATTAAAAGAATCAGATCAATTATATTTATATAGACCATCTCAGGTATATGAAGAATCCAATTATTATTGTATGAGATGGGATATTGACCCTGATTATGATTTATCATTGAATATGGTATTTAGGTTCAAGGACTATTTATTTAGGCACACTTGGGAATTAATATGGGATGGGAAAAATTGGACAGGAAATAACTGTCAAAATGTGTTTACAGCAAAAATATCATACATGAATAATAATAGCGGAGCTCCAGCAATAATAATCAAAAAGAACGAACTAATTGGGAAATGGATAAAAGGAACAATAAAAGAAGATTTAACAGATGATGATAATTATGCTCACATACTAAAAGACTATCTTACAAATTGGAGAGTTGTTAAGAAAGATGGAACCATATTAAACGTAGGAACAACTGCAGTTTTTGATCCTAGCAGTTCAGGTACATTCACACAAGATGGAAATAAATATGAACAAGCTAGAATGTATGTTGATGCACCAAGCGGATTACAAGAAGAAGACGGATTATATGTTTATGCAGATTTAAATATTAATGGAAACATAACAGAATTAAAATGGGATTGTCATCCTGAACACTGTATTAATTCTGGAGTCATGCACACTTATGGATCAAATCCTTGTCTAGAATCATTTAATTATCATCGAGAAAAAAGGTATTCCATTAAAATCATTGAAGGATTTAATCATAAGAACATTCGAATATACATGGAAAAAGAATTATTTGAATTTGATGTAAAAGTTAATCCATTTAACATAATCTTACAAGAACAATTTTATGAAGTAGAACCAGATCCAAGAAACTGTTCAACTATATCAACAGATTTAAATATTTATTCATCAAAGATTATATGGGCTGATAATATCATGACGATGAGAAGAGACTTAAATGTTGTTGGTGGAATTACTGACATATTGCAATATGATTATGCTTTATTGAAACAGACAGTTGATAATCTAGCTGAGCAAATGAGAATTCAAGCCATGTATAATGAATATACTGATAGTATTAAACAAGGTATATCAGTTGCAAATACGATTTTAAATATTCTAGCTTCAGTAGTATCGATTGCAGGGGTACTCTCAACATTAAATATGTCCAATAACTCAGTAAATATTAATACATATCAAACAACACCTTTCTCTGGGCCAGGAGGTAATGGTGGAGGAGGTGGAGGTGGAGGTGGTGGTTATCCAGGTGATGGAGGTAGTGGCTTTCAAGGTAAGTTTTTGGTGAATGTTGATTTGAAGGCTGATAAGATGACTATGGAAAGATTTTTGCCAACTACAACAACTGTTCAAATACCCGTGGCTGGAGCTATTTCAACATTTTCAGCAACACAGGTTGTCCTTTCGACAACACACGCGCTAACTCAGTTAGGAAATGCTATTGCTACACTTGGTTCGAATGTATTAAATTTCTTTAGGAATAGACCAGATACGAATGGAACTGAAACATTAAATATTAATTAATCCTCGATTACAATAACTGATAATGATACTGATAATGCAACTAATACTATCACAACCACTGAACAATCATTAGTGAGAACTCATAGAGAAGTTCAGCCACAAGTTGTTACAGATGAAACAGATGAGATTCGAACAGATATAACAGTACCACAGACTACAATGACAAATACAGCTTCAACTACGATTGCACTTAGGAATCAAGTTCCTGTTATTAATATTGCTGGAACTCAGTATACCTTAGAAGACATAGCTGATTTGACAAGAGAAGAACGAAATGCATTAGTTGCTAATCATCCTGATATCTTACGTATCCAATATCATGGAAGAGAGTGGTTTAATGTGTATGATTTGTTTTATAATGACCAACTCATTATCCATAATAATGTATTTCAACGAAGGACTCTAATAAGGCCAGCTGATATTGAGATGACAGATAGAATACATAGAGCTACTGATAATAATTGGTCAATAGAATGGGATGGAACAACATACACAGCGAGAGATATTGAACAATTATCGATGCAAGATAGACTAAATTTACCATTTGTTCAAAATGGAGATATTGGTTTAGAACCTTACTTGAATGACCAAACAATGGAGGCATGGATAAATATTATTGACCATAGAGGAGAGACTATTGACCCAATTGTTGCTACTATTGATTATTCTGCTCCAACAACAGCAAATATTAGTGGAGGTCAAGTACGATTTGTTGGAATAAATTCACAAATAGAAGTCAATGCAAATGGAGTTAGATATCAGCATTATGACCTTGTTGCCACAACAGATACTTGGACAGTACCAGGAACAACACCAGCAATAACAGCAAGAATGATAGAACAAATGAGTGATGAACAAAGAGGAGAACTAATGGATAATATTTATTCTCATGGTAATCTTTTAGCTTTTAATGACACATTAGATGAAACAACTGGTGAAGAAATAACACAAGTACTATATAATGGAAATGTAGTTGCTACAATAGATAGAAGAAGACTACATGTAATTAATATTGTGAATGGAGTGATAGAAATGTACCAACAAGATGGTGTTATAAGTGCAACTACCCAGGTTATTATGGGAACAGTAGGTTATGTTGCTAGAAGGTTCTTCCATGGTCAATGGCAGTTTGTTAGACATCATCCTGGTGATGCAGCAGCAATAGCAGGGGTAGCAGCAGAAGCATATGTAGCAAATAGAATAGGATTATTTAATATTCCAAGTTGGTTCCGTCGTAATGATAACCCAGAAACATTAGCAGAGGAAGATGTATTAGAAAAGATTCTTGCATGGGCATATCATGAAGAAACAGATGATGAACCTGAACTTGAAATAACAATGAAGGATGCTGATAAGATGATGGTTTCATTTGATACATGTATTAATATTGCAAAGACATATCGCGATACTTTAAAGGGTACAATAGCATTCATGTGCGAGAAAATCAAAGAGCTTGAAAATAAGTCAAGTACTAAGCATCCACTGGAGGATATAGATATGACTGCTTATATTACTAAAGCAGAAGTGAAGGAAATGATAGACCAGAAGGATGCATATATTGATACTCTTGAGACAAGACTTGCTACATTAGAGAAGAAGTGCGCAAATATAGAGTAGAATAGAGAATTATTTTTTTGGACTTAAATGGACGAGACGACAACAAAATTCATTGGAGACATACAATTTAAGGTAGGAGATGCTACTAGGAAAGCAAGTGAATTATTAACGCTGAGTGATTTGGATGGATATGTACAGACAGGGCATTTATTTAATGAAGTAGAGGGTATACCAGAATTTAATATCAAAAATAATAATATACAATACGAGTCATTTGAGTCATCAACAACAACCTACCATATCCTAAAGATTGTTAACATACCAGAGGATTTCATGAATAAAGTGAAAGAAATAACAGTCCAAACTAATATCTTTAAAGTGGTTTTGAGAAAGAATATCATATATGACACAAATGGAAATTTAGTTAAGGAATTCTATATTTATGCCAAAGATGGACAAGTATACTCTCCTATGATAACAAAGAGTGCAAATGGATGTTCTATAAATAATAGCACAAATATGGGATACATCAATATAGCCTTTGATAGTGGTCTTGATTTTAATCCATATACTCTATGGATGAATGGTGAGCTGAGTATCATGAATGAGTACATAACTGATTCACTGCAAACACTGAAGACAGTCAAGTGTTCCATCATCAAAGCTGATAATGCATTGAAACTACATAAGAGTGATGTATTGTATCTTTACAAACCAACTCTAACTAGCGAAGTCCAAATGGATGATAAAAAGTATTGGCTACTACAATGGAACATAGATGATAATTATAATATACCTACTGGCTTGGAGTTTAAATTTAATGAATACTGTTTTGGTAATAAATGGTTCTTAACATGGAATGGAACAAAATGGGTAGGAGATAATATTCAAGGAAACATTAATGGAAAAATGAAAAATGCTTTGAATAAGGAGAATGAATATGGAGAAGATGGAACATATATTAGAATCAAGAGAAGTGAAAGAAATATTATGTTAATTAAAAAACCAGATGACTATTCTATAGATAACCTCTTACATTATATGATACATGGTGGAAAGTGTAAAGTAGAGAACAAACTAAAACTAAAGACGGGTGAGATAGAAGACTTTTCCAAATATGGATTAGGCTATCAAACCAGTAATGGGGGAATAAATATTTATGGATATGATATTGAAGCCATAAGATGCTATAAGACAAATGGTACAGGAAGTGATTTAGATATTAATCTTGTAGAAGAATTCTATCTTGATATAACTTTAGATGGAGAAATAAAGGCAAACAGATTCTCAATGAGACCAACTGGAAAAATATTTGACCCCAAGAGTGATAAGAAATGGTATTTTATTCATGGCCTATTAGATTCATGTGAACAGGTAGAATATTGTTATGTTTCATCAACCCCTAATGACTCACGAAATATTAAAATCTATTTGTTTGATGAATATGTTGACCCGATAGATGAAGTTAATTGGGACCCTACTACTAACCCCTTCGAATATATTATTAGACAACAATTTTATGAAGTGTATCCCAATCCTAATGCAGCAACTACCTTGTATACAGATTACAACATTACTAGTTCCAAAATCATTACTGCTGATAATATTACAACCATGAGAAGTGATTTAAATATGGTAACTAACAATGTAGATGTGATTAGCTATGATGTCCAAGAAATGAACACAACAATAGAAAGCCTAAAAGGAAGAGTATCAAGAACAGAAACAGTAACTCAGCATCTAGAAGAAGATGTTGATAATTTAAGAATTGTTTCATGGACTGCTTTAGCATTTGGTGTCGCAGGTACAGTCGGTTCAATAGGTTCTATAGGTATGCAATTAGCTCCAGAAGGTATTAGTTTTGCAACTGGGAATGGGGGAGGATTCCTTAAAAGATTGTTCTCACGTAAATCAACAAAAGGATTGAGCGATATAGTTAGAAATGCTATTAATTTCATGTCTGGGACCGTCGCTAGGTCTATCACAAAAGATATTACTCCAATAATAACCTGGTGTGAGGAAGAATATAAACAACTAGATGAATTACCTTATACAGATGAGAATGATAACCCAGATACAGGAACCTTAACATTAAGTGGTGCCATGGATATTAGCAATATGTTCAGGGAATCCCTCAAGCCTGCATTTAAATTACTCGCCGAGAAGGTTAATGAGCTAGAGGCGGAGTTTGGTTATTACCCTACATTGGATGAAGTAGTTCAAAAGACAGATTTGGTTAGAGATGACATAATAGATGTTGTTGGTAAATTTGTTAATGGAGAGGTTCATTTGGAAGCAGAAGATGTTATCACAGATGGAACAATCAAAGTACGATTTTTGGTGCAAAAAGTTAGTGAATACAATGATGTTGATTATGAAGAGAATATAGTTATTATTAATATTACTGGTGGAACAATTAATTACCAAGGAACAAATGATTTTCCTAGCTGCACTATGAATGACAAAACATTTGTTATATCAAACCCAAATAAACATAGGGTTGGTGGAATACAGATTAAAGAAAATACAGCAAAAAGAAGAATGGAATTTACCCCAAATGATTTAGCCTATACTTGTGATATAGATGCTTTACATAAGAAGATAGATACATTACATGAGCAGATAGAAAAGAATGATACAGCTCTAGCTACTACATTAAATGAATTCCCAACTGTTGATGAAGTAAATGAAGCATTAGATGAATTAAAAAATAATATGGTTAATATGGATAACCTGTATACAAAAGAGGAAGCGGATGCAAAATATCGAAGCAAAAATGATTTGAATTATGGCGAAGAAGATCAATTAGCATTGAAAAGTGAAATTCCACTTGTTGTTCAATCTGATGAAACTGAATGTGATGCAACAGCTGTTGTACCATCATTAGCTTGTGTCACTAATACATATCAAACAATATTTGAAAGTAATCTAATTGATAAAAAAGTTGATTTATTATCAAAACTATTGGATTCAACTTATTATAAGAAAACAGATTGTGATGAAAAATTTGCATTAAAGAGTGAAATTCCTGAACCTGTTGATTTGACCAATTATGTCTCCAAAGAGGGTGATTCAACGATAAATGGGAAAATAACAATATTAGATACAAATAATACAGAATCAGATTTAAAAATCTCGTTAATAGCAGGCATAGGTACAAATGAAAATGAAGCTGCTACTTTCGGTTTTATGACTGGTTTAGGTGTTTTAGGTGTTACAGGTTGTGCAAATATTATTGGTTGGGACGCAAATCATACCATTTTTCATAATAACGTTTTTATAACATATGGTGATTTAGAAATAGATGGTGTAGATGCAGATTGTTTAAAGGTATATCAAGGAAATCCAAATTTATATGAATCAAATATAGTTCTTGGTTTGGATTCAACAAAATGTTCTAAAATAATATATTATAATCAATACAATACTGCCCGCTGGAAAGTAATTTTGAATGATTCAATAGCATTTTCTTATGAAGTTTCTCCATCAGGAAGACTATTCGAGATTTTTGGAAATTTAGATGTCAAAGGAACTGTCAACAGTAGGGGTTCAAATACAATCACACATTATGCTCCAATTGAAGATTTAATTGATGATTTTGAAATAGGAAAACCAGTATTTATTACAGGAAAAGTTTATAAGAATGTTGATAATGAATGGATTGAATCAACCGAAAAAGATTCAACAGATTGTATTTGTTCAGTGAAAACTACAGGTACTTGGAAAGAATTTATTGGAATTTGTGTTCGAATTGACGAAGAAAATAATTCAATTACTTTTGCAAGTCATGGGGATTATTTGGTCAAAGTTGATGATTCATCAAGGTTTGAAATTGGTGATGAAATTTATATTGATGAAGATAATCAAATCAAAGTTCTTGATGAAAATACTCCAATAACATCAAAAATAAGACGTTTAACAATTGGAATCATAACTGCAAAAATAAATGATAATATTGTTTGTGTATTCAAAGAGTAAATGTTCTATATTTCAATATTTTTCGGGTGTAGAATTCAAAAAACACTATTAGAAAGCTCAAAAACTACTCCATACCTTGGAAATAACATTGGCAGAATAGTGAAAGTAGAGAGTGTGTACTTACGATAGGTTTTCAGAGGGTATTTGGCCGGGTAGCGAGGCCCAAGCGAAGGTGTACCTGAGCTTGGTGGCGAGCAGTGTAGGCTGGGGTGAAGAATGAATCCCAGCCTATACTATACTACTCCTAGTATGATTAGTGCGGTACCAGTTTTGAAATTCGGTTTTTGTAAAATTGAAGCAATCCATATTAATATATATTTGTACACCTCATCATTACCATCAGTAATAACATCATGCACATGATTCAAGAACGGTTGAATTAGCTCTTCTTTCACTGAATCTAGCTTTTTGTAATCATAACCTCTGAAATAACTGAAAACCTGTGGATCCTCACTATAGAACTTCAATCCCTTCACCTTGAATAATATTTGGTTATAGACGAACACATTCCACGCAGTATAGTTCTTTTTTCTCTCAACTGTTTTCTGAAATATCACAATTTCCTTCAATATTTGTATCGCTACTGACACCCTTGCATAGCTTACTTTTGCATATTCATTTATTACATCATACGTTTTGATCGTATAGACAGAAAGAACTGACTGACCATAAACCAGACATTTCTTCAGATCGTTGATAGCATCCTTCTCATCACTGTACGGACATCAATTAGATTGAAACCGTCGCAAACATCAATCCTTACTTATGAGTTCATTTAGGTAAGAGTAAACGATGAAAACTAGTTATTCATCATATACTTATTTTTTGTACTACTTATTTTTTATATACAACTCGTTACTCTTTACCTTACCATACCTTACCCCTAACTTTCAACTTCCCCACACTTTTTTTTTCATAAACTTATTTTCTGTATTTCTTCTTTTTGTACGTTATTTTGGTCTTGGGAGTCTAAATGCGATAATTGGCCTAATTTGCTACGATTTTAAGAAAAAAATATTATTAAAAATATATATATATAACTTTTTGATAACTTATTTGGTGGTACTGACTTTTTGGTTCCAGTTAATCGCTCTCAAAAAATGATTTATATTTATCATATTAAATTCTAAGATTATCAAATATATAAATATTATAAATATCATATAATAAATATATAAATATATGTTAAAATTAAAAATATATGAAATTTGCTTTATTTTACAAGATACATAACCGAAATTATTTCTAAAAAATTTTCTTTTGAATAATCAGGTCAAAAAATAAAATATAAATTTATTTTATTGATATAAATAAAAAGTATTTTTATAGTATTTTATATTATTTATATAATGAATTTAATATAAATAATAATAATATTTTTGATTAAATAAATATTGAACGAGATATTATTAAATTAAAAATAAATAAAATCTTCTTAAAATGGTTTCATTGAATTTTTATAAAAATTCATTGAAATATTTGTATATTCTCAAATATTTCATTCAAATCAAATGTTAACCAAAAAATGCACAATCCTCAAAACAAGCGGACTCAATAGCTGCAATCAAGTGGGAGAGACATCGAACAACAAAACAGATGAAGATCCAATTATCTGTCCACCACTTTCTTCAAAAATTGTCGTTTCAAATCTTATCTCTTACTCGATTTACTATCATCATGCATCATGGGTGACGAAGGATGGGAAAGGGTACGTAATTGGCGACAATTCTTACCGAGCAATCCTTGGATCACTTCCAAAATCAATACTGAAAACAGCGACAGAAATTGATATGAAAGACAGTCGTGGCATTCAATGCAAGTTCATCTCCATTTTGTGCGGTGATGATTACACTCTTTACCTGATTTCACGAACAGACGGCATCAGGGAGCTTGCATACGTTTACCAATTTAAAAATGTCGGCAAACCACTTTTTGTGAACATTGAAAATCGCCAACCAGTGTCGCTTTATGGCGGTTATTCAAACTCCGCAGCAATTGACACAGAAGGAGCGATCATCGCGATCACCAAATCACTTTTTGATTCCCCACTGAACCCAGTGAAGGCAGCGACTCTTCCAGGAGGTGAGAAAGCAGTCAGCGTCGCCTGCTGCAAAGAATTTTATTTAGCACTTAGTGAGAGTGGGCGAGTCTTCAAATCTTCATCCAGTGAACTTTCATTTGAAGAAGTTGAAGAACTTCGTGATAAAGAAATCGTCGACATCTCAGGGACACGTGGTCATTGCTTTGCAGTTTGCAGCGAAGGCGAAGTTTTTGTTTATGGATCTGATCCCTTTTTAAGTGGTTATCTCAGCCTCGGCGAAGGAGTCACCGAAACAGACAAATTCACGAAAGTTGCTTCTCTTGAGAAGTACAAAATCACAGGAGCCTCCGCTGGGTTCTCTCACTCGCTCTTCCGAACAGAAGATGGAAAAGTTTTGTCATGTGGAGGTAACGGTTATGGCCAACTCATGCTCGACAGATTTGCTGACAATGAAAAAATATATTCACCAGTTGAGACAACGATTGAGAGTGGCGCATCGTTCTGCATTGCAGGAGAATTTGCATCAGCAGTTTTTGTTGGAGAAGAATTACCGCCAAACATGCCAAACATGCCAAACAGACGACTTTCAAAGAAAAATGATCACCTCACCTCACGAAAAACTGTATCGTCATCAA
This sequence comes from Tritrichomonas musculus, assembly GCA_039105265.1. Lineage (NCBI taxonomy): Eukaryota > Parabasalia > Tritrichomonadida > Tritrichomonadidae > Tritrichomonas > Tritrichomonas musculus. Next base: position 9,325 of record JAPFFF010000385.1, on the reverse strand, counting down.
CTAAATCAGAAGGCTCAGAATATTTGAAAGATAAAGAAATATCGGAATTGAAAGCAGCGCTTGAAGCGAAAGATCGAGAACTTTCAAATCAGCAAGCGAAGATGAAAGAAAGAGAAAAGCGTGAAACAACGATTTACAAGAATCACATCCGATTCCTTGAAGAACGACTTTTGAAGTACGAGAAAGTTCAAATATTTGACATCAACGACACATCGACTCACCGGCGACCAGAAATAAAACCAGACGACGATGACGATGACAGTGATGTTGAATTGAAGAAAACGAAAGAAGGGACTCATAACATTTTCATTGGAGAAGAAGACGAAGAGCACCATGAAGTTTTGAAGAAGATTGGCGAAGGAGCGACATCGGTTGCATACAAAATCATTGACCGTCGAACATCAGAAGTGATGTGCAAGAAAGTTGTGAAAAATGTTGAAGATGAAGAAGCATTCAGCAAGCTACGAAACTCGCTGAGAGAATTTGGAGCACTGACGAGCATCAGTCATCCAAGCATCTGCCGAGCGATTGGCATGAACACATCAGAAAAAGTTGAAGAAAGCACATCAAACAAAGATTCCGACTACGACTACGATGATGATGATGATGATGAAGAAAAAGCGAAAAAAAGTAGAGAAAAAGAGAAGACGACGATAGCACTTTTCCTTGAATATCTCCCATTCAAATTGAAAGACGTGCTGAAAAGCGACATCATGAACGACACGTTACGGGTGAAAATTTGTATTGAAGTTGCATTTGGGATGAAGCACCTGCACCAGTCAGGCATGATTCACCGTGACCTGAAGATCGATAACATCATGCTGAATTGGATCCTTGAAGCGAAAATCATCGATTTCGATCTTGTTCACATTGACGACAAAGACGAAGGATCACTGACGAAAGGCGTTGGCACTCTTGACTACATGTCGCCAGAAATGCTGAACAAAGGAAAATATGACAACAAGACCGACGTTTACTCATACGGAATTGTCGTCTTTGTTTTGCTGACAGGTCGTCTTCCAAAGCAAAATTTGACCGACAAGATGAACAAGAAGCCAATCAAATTCCCACGTCATTCATCGTCGCTCACAGCAGAAGGAATTGAACTGATCAATAAGTGCACCGCGTTTGAACCGAAAGATCGTCCGAGCTTTTCAGAAATCCTTGAAATGATTGAGAATAAAAAGTTCAAACTTGCTAAAGAAGTCGACCGAGACATCGTTCTTTCACGATACCAAGAACTGAATCGCTTTGAATCTTTATACCAAAATAAAGAAACCAAGAAGCCAAAGAAATAATTAAATAATTAAAGATCAAAATCTAAGATTTAACGATCACTTTAACCTTAACTTAATTAAACTAACAACTTTAATTTTTTTATTTTTATTTTTTTAATGCAAAATGCATTTATTGTTTCAGAATAACATTATAAGACTATCCAGATAAATATTGTTGTTCATTTTATAAAACAATTTTTGAATTAAAAAATTGAGTACTAATTCAAAAATTGATAATAATATACAATTATATTGAATTTTTTTCAGAGAAAATATGTGATAATTGAATTTTATTGATTCAATTAAATTTTGATTCAGAATAAAAATTATTTAAAAAATAAATGAAGTAGCTTTTTGAAAGGCGTAGCTTCCAAAAAGCTACTTCATTTTATGTTTAATTATCTGTTTTATACCTTTTTGAGTATTTTACAAAACTCAAAAAGTGATACCTAGATAATTGAAAATAAATAGAACAAATGCTTATTTATATCAAAATCATATTTTTTCCAATTAAAATTTCTTATTAACCTCAACTCAAGCACATTTGAAAAACATTATTCTATAAATAAACATTACTTCGATAAAATAAAAGTCAACAGATCCTTACATCAAATGTGATACGATTTTTTTTATCTTATTTTATTTCTTTCATAATATACAGCATCATTCTTTAGTTGTAAAAAGTAATCACACATCTTTGATCTTTCAAAAGTTTCAAACAACAGACAACATCATTCATACCAAAAAGAATCACATCTGCATGTTTGCACATGTGAACATATGAATTCATTTGCATGTTCATCAAATTCATTTACTGATTTTCTAAAGTAATCAGCTGCAATTTCTTCATCGATTTTGATTAAATTAAAATTGAAGAGAATTTTTTCGTATGAGTGAATCGATTTGTGGTTACAAAATCGGCAGATTTCTTAAGATATTTGACAGACAATCTTTCATTAACAGTGACTCCATTACTGTGTAACTGCATCGAATCATAGTTGTTTATTGTCTTGATATTCTGTTTATCAGTGAACTTTTTGTACAAAATCATAATTTCTCCTTCGTCACTTTTCTGCAATTTTTGTTTGTAGATGAAAATCGCCCAAACAATATCAATGTCGACTTCCAAAGAATAAAGATGACGATACAGTTTTCTGTGAAGTTGTATATAAAAGAAATGAAATTTAGCACCTTTAAATCATTGATATTCTTGAAAAATGATGAAGCATTCATAACAAAAAATATGAAATAAAACTGTCTATTTTGTTTTCCTTCGAGCAAAAGATCGACCTGAAGCAGGTAGATGTAGAGGCAGAGCTGGACGACAGGCTCTTGGTGATGTAGCGCATGTCCACCTGGGAAACGCTGAATATTAATGTCGAGCTGACCGACACGCATGAAATGGAAGGCACCGACCTTGCGAAAATCCGTATTGAAGAGGCAGACAGCAGCGGGAATGGAGGATATTATTCCATCCCCCTTCAACAGCTTCTTCGGCTGGTAACTCCAATTTAATTTAAGCTTTCCCACTCCTTGTCAAAAAGTACCGCATCTAAAACGCCTCGCCCTGTTTTTGGTGCTGTACGGAGCTCCTAAAGCCTGACACATCTGCACTGGATTCTCCACAGGATGTGGAGAACTTTTCTGTTCCGACCGTAAAGGTTTTTCTGTGAATGATCAAACCAGAATGACATCCAGCAGCATCATTACCACGAACCCTGCAATGATGCCCATCGTCGGGAAATATGTCTGCGGCTCCTGGTCCAGCTGGCATTCGGGTATCAGCTCGTGCACAGCCACCAGATTCATGGCCCCTGCGGTGAATGAGAGCGCAAACTGCAGAATGGCCTCATCATAGACGATCAGCCACTCTCCAAGCACACATGCAACAAGCTCGACAGTGCCCGAGGAAGAAGCTTTTCCGCAGGGAACACCCCTCCAATTGAGCTGGAGCGAGACCGCCACTTCCGCCAGCTCAACGGCCGGCTGTAGCAGCGACCAGAAGCTTGCCACGATCATCACACAGGAGGCAAAGCACAACATCAGGTTCGGCTCCTTCGGACTGGGAGACTTGAAGAAGGAATCTTAATTTTCACTAGTTTTGAACAGCCATCAAAAGCGTGATCTCCAATTGATATAACGGATGAAGGAATTTCGATTTCTCTCAATGACAAACATCCACTAAAGGCACCTTTTCCAATCATTGTTATTGAAGATGGAAGTGATACTTTTATTAAAGATGAACATTTAAAGAATGAATCATTTCCAATCGTTTTTATTGATGGAGGAACAACAAAGTTTATAATGCTTTTATTTTCTTTAAAATATTCATCTTTTATTTCTTCACTTTTTGACAATAAATAATAAACTATTTCATGCTTGTTCTGCTTAGCTGCTTCTTGTAATGACGTATTAATATCTTTAAAATTAGGAATTTCATCAAAAAAATTTTTTTTTCTAAAATCATTTGTTCTTTAATTTCTTTTTCTTTATTCTTCATGAAATGATTAACAAGGAATGAGTAGTTATAAAAGCACGAATAAAACAATTCATTACTGTCTTTTAAATAAGAAGGAAAGAATGAATAATTTTGAAAACACAAAAAATTGTTGAAATGATTTCATCATCAGATAAAAGATTGTCTCTTTGACTTAAATAATTATTCTTGATATAATTTGCAATATCATTATGATGACATTTAATTGCCTCAATGAAGCATTTTTCATATGAATTATTTGGTGGATCAACTTGGCATTCTTCAAGAAGATGAATTATATCAGCATCATTTGAATGAATTCCATAAAGCCACAACGAAGATGATAATTCAACATTATTTAACTTTAGATATTGAAAAATTTGAATTGAACCAAAAAATGCTGCATATTCAATTAATGTTGTTGGCTGATTTTCAATTAAAAATGAATTTGTTTCATAAATAGACGGTTTTATTTCACTTGAAAGTTCAAAATTTGTTTGATTCGTATAAATAACGAATTTGTCAATTAAATCTTGACGAATTAATGAACAAATATGTGAATCATTTTGGCGTTCTTTACGTTTTTCTTGAAAATGATCAAGTATTTGAGAATCTTCTTTTAATAATTCTTCAAAAAGTTCTTTCGTTTTATTTGCATCAATGAACAATTTGATCTCTGGATAGAAATAATAATAATAACGTGTTTCTTCGCTTTCGTATGTATTTAATATTTCACGATAAATATCTTCGTCAAGTGTTAGGATTTGATTTTCTAAAAGAAAAAGAATTAAAAGCTTGCTGCTTTTAAAAATGTGAAATAAATCGGATTTTGAAAAGGTTTGTTTGATACTCTCTTTTAATTGAACAATTATTTGTTCAATTTTTTCAAATAAGTTTTTTTCATGAGAGTGATTGCTATATATACTTATTAATAGACGAAGAAAATGTTCATATTCTTCACGATTTTTTTCAAAATGTTGAATATCGATATCAATTGAATCAGAGTCAATTTGATGTTTTATAAAATAATCATATATTTTCTTCCATTCATCAATATATTTTTGAATTTCAGTTTTTTTCACACATAGCAAGCTGAATAAAGATGGATATGTAATTTTGTGAAAACTCATACAAATATTGCAATTCAAATTTGAATGCTAAAATAGCCTTGTTAAAAAAATAATAATTATTATTCAAGTCATTTCTGCAAATAAACAAAGTAGGAATACTCTTTCTCCCATAAATTTCAGATACGAAGTAGGAGTATTCAACATTAATTAAATATATAAAATATATAAAAACATTTTAAACTATTATGCAATTAAAAAATAAAAAAAGTTTTAATCAAGCAATGCCACTGTTTAACTCCTTGTTTCAAACCAATGGTTTGAAAACTGTAATGAAAAGTTGGCGATCTCATCATTTCGGACGTTGATCAAATAACATCTAAATGGTCGAGTAGATTAAGTTGCAAATTTAGGTTAATGCATTATTATAATAAATTGGATTATTTGAATTGCTTGTTAATTGACATTTATAAAATCAAGTTTCTGGCAAATAAAGCAGATTATTTGATTTATTTAACAATTAGCATTTATAATTTAGGTTAATATATATTATGAGATCTTGCATAAAAACAAATATTACATATGGCCTCTTTTTTTATTCTAATGCCAGAAAAAATGATTGCTCCGATTTTAAAATTAGTTGAATTAAGTTGTTCTGTGCTTATATTTACTGTGGTTGTTGAGAAATAAAATTTGGCTCTAATTGCTTTTTGAATAAGTTACAATGAAAACGATCATGTAAAGTATTCAAAAATAAGTTATGGATTTTGATGGAACTTTTATATTCAATTTTTTCAATTATAAAATCTAATGCTAGAGTGCTGTCATTGCCTCTGCGGCAATGAAAGAAATGCCGCAAAGAGACTTGAGCAATGCTATCCTGTTGATGATCGACCAGATCCTGTTGCACCACATGTTCGTGAATTAATTAGTTGGGGTAGCCACGACATTTCTAATTTTGATAGCATTTACGATTTACTTTCAGAAAGAATCAAACGAGATACTTCAGATAAAAAATTCAATTGTACATCTGTTGGTATGAAAATTCTTGAAAATCTAATAAAAAATGTTCCTGAAGTACAATCAAAGGTTTCATTAATTTTAGTTGAACGTACAGTAGCTCTTATTAGGACGCAAAAATCAGATTTTTTAGATCTTGCTGATGAAGCTACTTCCTATATAATTCAATATTCACCGAAAATTCAATTACGAAACAACGTTACAAACATTGTTAATAGATATCTCCAGCTTATCAAGGAACCAAAAGTTTCTGAACGTAGTTATAATTCTCTTTCAAATATAATTGAGCAAACAAACACTGGCGTCCTTCCAATTAAAGAAATTTTACTTGCAGCCAAAAATGATCTTACAACAAGCAGCGGATCTCATTCTTTAATTGCATCCATCGGCCATAGTTTAAATATGGTTACGCTTCCAAACTTTTTTGATATTCTTTTTGAATTCTTTACAGATAATAACATTTGGGATGATTCAGAATTAATTGAAACAATAATGAAAACATTAATTAATGAAATGAAAGAAAAACTTTCGCCAACATTCTTCAAACTATGGATTCAAAAACTTCCTCCAAGATCTCCTGATTGCGGACATTCGGATATTATCGTTCAAGTTTCAAATGATCTCTTTGATTCAATACCTCCTGATCGTCTTCTATCTAGTAATGAAGTTGATCCACTTTCGATTATCTTTTACTTTATTCTTCGACTTCCAAATCTTGATTATGAGAATAAAAAAGGAATGGAAGCCAAAGCTTTTGATCTTGGCAAGAAGATGGCTTCTTTTTATTCCAATTATGAAATTGTTGAAGTCGCGCATCATCAAATTTGGTTTTCACTCCCGACTGGTGAAGAGCCAGCTACTGATTATGATCCAGATCAGATCACCACAATCTTCAAATTCAATACAATGTTTGATTCAGCAATTGAACAAAAATTGTCTAAAAAATTAATTAAAGAAGGACTTAAGCGAGTTCTTCAATTTTTGATTTATTTCAAAAAACATCATAAGCAAATCTATATGGTAATTTTGAAATATTTGAAATCACTTGATAAATTGGTCCCCGCAATGTGCGTTCATACAGTCATTCCAATGCTTCTTGCTCTTCAAAAAGAGGTTAAACAAGATGATAAAGTTCAAAAACTTACATTACATACTTTGGTTATGTGCGCAATGCAAGATGCAGTCGAAGATGGTCCAAAAGGAGTCCGAAAATACGTAACATCTGTCATTAAAGATAGAATGGAAGCCGATCCAATTCAAGTAGATACATCAGCCCAATTTTTCAAACATTATTTCCCAGATTTTAAAAAATCGAGCAAAAGTAAAAAAGGCAAAGAAGATACAAAGGCCAAATCGAAGAAAAAGGAAAGCAGCAAGAAAGATGAAGATAATAGTGAAGAAGATGACAACGATCCCTTCTTTTATTTTGACAAAGAGTTGATAATGAAAAACTACAAGGATTTGAGAAATATTTCTTCTGTTTTTAGAGCAATTAATGAAATTCAAATGATTACAGAAGGCGAAACAGAAGATGATGAATCATCCGAAGAAGATGAAGCCAATGATAGCAATGATGGACCTGCAATGGTTATCTTTCAAACAGGTGAATCTGATTCAAATGATGCAGAAGATAAAGATGGTGGAAATGATAGTGAAGAAATCAGTGAAACCAAAATGGAAAAGGAAAGACAAAAAACTTATGATTTCTTAAGTAATATTTCATTCAATCCTGATTCTAAGTCTCCAAAAGATTAAAATGCTTTATATATTTGTATATGTAAAAATTTCATTTATTTGATACCGATTATTATATTATTTATGACATAATAAAAAGACTAGATTGATTTTGTTACTTTTTTAAATACTAGATTGATTTTTTTTTTTTTTTAAAAAAAAAAACGACACGAACCAGATTCGAACTGATGAGGGATAAACCCATGGGGACTCAAATCCCACGCCTTAACCACTCGGCCATCGTGCCTTATGCTTCAATTAAAAATCTTGAATAGGATAAAATAAAATTTTTTAATAATCGCATGCTTAAAATACTTCTTTACCCTGCTTTTAATAATCGCATGCTTGTTTTATTATTTATCATATCAAATCTTTGATAAGACTGCTTTTACTAGTTTAAAATCTGTAAAACATTCGGAATCATATTTTTTTTGAATGTAAGGTCACTTTTAATAAGCATTTTATTTCCTGTTTCTTTATATCTTCTGATTATATTCATTGCATATTACTTTATTGTTTAATGGACAGTTGATCATAGATTTGATATTATAAATAATAAAACAAGCATATTCAATCATTTTACAGTTGATTTTGATCATTTAATCTCTTTTGATCAATGTATAAAAAAGTGTATCACTTTAAAAGAATTTTTAACTAACATGCACCTTTTTAAAAAACTGGAAATCATTGTGCAATAAAAATCATATTATGATATATCAATAATTTTCTTATATCAAATTATTCATGCAATTAATAGTAAATGATGGTAAATAGGATCAAAATTACTTTTTTTATAAATGATTTTTGTTGATATGGAAAATCTTTAGGTACAATTAGTACACTTTTTCATTCGTGGTAATATGGAAAAATGAAAATCATCCTTTTATTGGAAAGATTTTTTTTCCAGATTGCCATAATATTAGAAAAACAGTCATTAGAGCTTTTAATTTTTTTAATATTAACAATATTTGATAATCTCTATTATATGGATAATTAATAATAATCTCAATAAGATAATAAAAATTAAAAGCATGCTTAAATTTTAAATATTGTTAAAGAAGTTTAAAACTTGATGTTGGTAGTTATAATTCTATCATATAAATATATTGTAATATAAATATATTGTACTATAAATATATTGTACTATAAATATATTAATAATTTTTTTTTAATATTGATAAAATAAATGTTGTATTGATATTTGGTGGTTGTTATATGAAAGTATAAATAAGGAAATATTAAAATAATATGATTATATTTTAAAAATGTAAAAAAGATATTAATATTAATACATATATAAACTATTGAATGAATAAAATGAATTTGATTTTTATTTATTTGATTAAAAGTTTCATACTTTATGATTTTACATGATTTTAAGTAATGTGATTTTAATAGAAAAGTGGTTGGAAATCAAAATTTTAATAGAAAAGTTTACTCAAAAAGCGTTTTTTGTCTATACAAATTTCAATTACAGATATAAGTTAATTCAAAGTTTGAAATGAAAGTTGCATTTTCCAATAAATATACTTTATTTATTAAAATGTGTATAAAAAAAGCGTGGAAATATTAGGAAAATTTTTTTTTCCATTTATCCTTTACAAAAACAGGTATTCAAAGTTTGACTAACATATTCAATTGTTTTTGATATTTGAGAACAACTGAAAAAAAAAAAAAAAAAAAAGCATTTTTTTTTTTAATCTACAGATGCTCTTTATTCAAATATTTATTTTGGGACTAAAAGCTGCTTT
>JAPFFF010000384.1:0-23995 GCA_039105265.1 Tritrichomonas musculus | reverse complement strand
TGTGCTAATTGGTGGTGAATTATGAACTTGATTTGGCGGCTGAAGTATCTGCATTGTGCTAATTGGTGGTGAATTATGAACTTGATTTGGCGGCTGAAGTATTCGCATTGTGCTAATTGGTGGTGAATTATAAACTTGATTTGGCGGCTGAAGTATCTGCATTGTGCTAATTGGTGGTGAATTATAAACTTGATTTGGCGGCTGAAGTATCTGCATTGTGCTAATTGGTGGTGAATTATGAACTTGATTTGGCGGCTGAAGTATCTGCATTGTGCTAATTGGTGGTGAATTATGAACTTGATTTGGCGGCTGAAGTATCTGCATTGTGCTAATTGGTGGTGAATTATAAACTTGATTTGGCGGCTGAAGTATCTGCATTGTGCTAATTGGTGGTGAATTATAAACTTGATTTGGCGGCTGAAGTATCTGCATTGTGCTAATTGGTGGTGAATTATAAACTTGATTTGGCGGCTGAAGTATCTGCATTGTGCTAATTGGTGGTGAATTATGAACTTGATTTGGCGGCTGAAGTATCTGCATTGTGCTAATTGGTGGTGAATTATGAACTTGATTTGGCGGCTGAAGTATTCGCACACCTTGAATTGGTGGTGAATTATGAACTTGATTTGGCGGCTGAAGTATCTGCATTGTGCTAATTGGTGGTGAATTATAAACTTGATTTGGCGGCTGAAGTATCTGCATTGTGCTAATTGGTGGTGAATTATAAACTTGATTTGGCGGCTGAAGTATCTGCATTGTGCTAATTGGTGGTGAATTATGAACTTGATTTGGCGGCTGAAGTATCTGCATTGTGCTAATTGGTGGTGAATTATGAACTTGATTTGGCGGCTGAAGTATCTGCATTGTGCTAATTGGTGGTGAATTATAAACTTGATTTGGCGGCTGAAGTATCTGCATTGTGCTAATTGGTGGTGAATTATAAACTTGATTTGGCGGCTGAAGTATCTGCATTGTGCTAATTGGTGGTGAATTATAAACTTGATTTGGCGGCTGAAGTATCTGCATTGTGCTAATTGGTGGTGAATTATGAACTTGATTTGGCGGCTGAAGTATCTGCATTGTGCTAATTGGTGGTGAATTATGAACTTGATTTGGCGGCTGAAGTATCTGCATTGTGCTAATTGGTGGTGAATTATAAACTTGATTTGGCGGCTGAAGTATCTGCATTGTGCTAATTGGTGGTGAATTATGAACTTGATTTGGCGGCTGAAGTATCTGCATTGTGCTAATTGGTGGTGAATTATAAACTTGATTTGGCGGCTGAAGTATCTGCATTGTGCTAATTGGTGGTGAATTATGAACTTGATTTGGCGGCTGAAGTATCTGCATTGTGCTAATTGGTGGTGAATTATAAACTTGATTTGGCGGCTGAAGTATCTGCATTGTGCTAATTGGTGGTGAATTATGAACTTGATTTGGCGGCTGAAGTATTCGCACACCTTGAATTGGTGGTGAATTATGAACTTGATTTGGCGGCTGAAGTATCTGCATTGTGCTAATTGGTGGTGAATTATGAACTTGATTTGGCGGCTGAAGTATCTGCATTGTGCTAATTGGTGGTGAATTATAAACTTGATTTGGCGGCTGAAGTATCTGCATTGTGCTAATTGGTGGTGAATTATAAACTTGATTTGGCGGCTGAAGTATCTGCATTGTGCTAATTGGTGGTGAATTATGAACTTGATTTGGCGGCTGAAGTATCTGCATTGTGCTAATTGGTGGTGAATTATGAACTTGATTTGGCGGCTGAAGTATCTGCATTGTGCTAATTGGTGGTGAATTATGAACTTGATTTGGCGGCTGAAGTATCTGCATTGTGCTAATTGGTGGTGAATTATAAACTTGATTTGGCGGCTGAAGTATCTGCATTGTGCTAATTGGTGGTGAATTATGAACTTGATTTGGCGGCTGAAGTATCTGCATTGTGCTAATTGGTGGTGAATTATAAACTTGATTTGGCGGCTGAAGTATCTGCATTGTGCTAATTGGTGGTGAATTATGAACTTGATTTGGCGGCTGAAGTATCTGCATTGTGCTAATTGGTGGTGAATTATGAACTTGATTTGGCGGCTGAAGTATCTGCATTGTGCTAATTGGTGGTGAATTATGAACTTGATTTGGCGGCTGAAGTATCTGCATTGTGCTAATTGGTGGTGAATTATGAACTTGATTTGGCGGCTGAAGTATCTGCATTGTGCTAATTGGTGGTGAATTATGAACTTGATTTGGCGGCTGAAGTATCTGCATTGTGCTAATTGGTGGTGAATTATGAACTTGATTTGGCGGCTGAAGTATCTGCATTGTGCTAATTGGTGGTGAATTATAAACTTGATTTGGCGGCTGAAGTATCTGCATTGTGCTAATTGGTGGTGAATTATGAACTTGATTTGGCGGCTGAAGTATCTGCATTGTGCTAATTGGTGGTGAATTATAAACTTGATTTGGCGGCTGAAGTATCTGCATTGTGCTAATTGGTGGTGAATTATGAACTTGATTTGGCGGCTGAAGTATCTGCATTGTGCTAATTGGTGGTGAATTATAAACTTGATTTGGCGGCTGAAGTATCTGCATTGTGCTAATTGGTGGTGAATTATAAACTTGATTTGGCGGCTGAATTATTCGCACACCTTGAATTGGTGGTGAATTATGAACTTGATTTGGCGGCTGAAGTATCTGCATTGTGCTAATTGGTGGTGAATTATAAACTTGATTTGGCGGCTGAAGTATCTGCATTGTGCTAATTGGTGGTGAATTATAAACTTGATTTGGCGGCTGAAGTATCTGCATTGTGCTAATTGGTGGTGAATTATAAACTTGATTTGGCGGCTGAAGTATCTGCATTGTGCTAATTGGTGGTAAATTATGAACTTGATTTGGCGGTTGAAGTATTCGCACACCTTGAATTGGTGGTAAATTATGAACTTGATTTGGCGGCTGAAGTATTCGCACACCTTGAATTGGTGGTGAATTATGAACTTGATTTGGCGGCTGAAGTATCTGCATTGTGCTAATTGGTGGTGAATTATGAACTTGATTTGGCGGCTGAAGTATTCGCACACCTTGAATTGGTGGTGAATTATGAACTTGATTTGGCGGCTGAAGTATCTGCATTGTGCTAATTGGTGGTGAATTATAAACTTGATTTGGCGGCTGAAGTATCTGCATTGTGCTAATTGGTGGTAAATTATGAACTTGATTTGGCGGCTGAAGTATTCGCACACCTTGAATTGGTGGTAAATTATGAACTTGATTTGGCGGCTGAAGTATCTGCATTGTGCTAATTGGTGGTGAATTATGAACTTGATTTGGCGGCTGAAGTATCTGCATTGTGCTAATTGGTGGTGAATTATGAACTTGATTTGGCGGCTGAAGTATCTGCATTGTGCTAATTGGTGGTGAATTATAAATTTGATTTGGCGGCTGAAGTATCTGCATTGTGCTAATTGGTGGTGAATTATGAACTTGATTTGGCGGCTGAAGTATTCGCACACCTTGAATTGGTGGTGAATTATAAACTTGATTTGGCGGCTGAAGTATCTGCATTGTGCTAATTGGTGGTGAATTATGAACTTGATTTGGCGGCTGAAGTATCTGCATTGTGCTAATTGGTGGTGAATTATGAACTTGATTTGGCGGCTGAAGTATCTGCATTGTGCTAATTGGTGGTGAATTATGAACTTGATTTGGCGGCTGAAGTATTCGCATTGTGCTAATTGGTGGTGAATTATAAACTTGATTTGGCGGCTGAAGTATCTGCATTGTGCTAATTGGTGGTGAATTATAAACTTGATTTGGCGGCTGAAGTATCTGCATTGTGCTAATTGGTGGTGAATTATGAACTTGATTTGGCGGCTGAAGTATCTGCATTGTGCTAATTGGTGGTGAATTATGAACTTGATTTGGCGGCTGAAGTATCTGCATTGTGCTAATTGGTGGTGAATTATAAACTTGATTTGGCGGCTGAAGTATCTGCATTGTGCTAATTGGTGGTGAATTATAAACTTGATTTGGCGGCTGAAGTATCTGCATTGTGCTAATTGGTGGTGAATTATAAACTTGATTTGGCGGCTGAAGTATCTGCATTGTGCTAATTGGTGGTGAATTATGAACTTGATTTGGCGGCTGAAGTATCTGCATTGTGCTAATTGGTGGTGAATTATGAACTTGATTTGGCGGCTGAAGTATTCGCACACCTTGAATTGGTGGTGAATTATGAACTTGATTTGGCGGCTGAAGTATCTGCATTGTGCTAATTGGTGGTGAATTATAAACTTGATTTGGCGGCTGAAGTATCTGCATTGTGCTAATTGGTGGTGAATTATAAACTTGATTTGGCGGCTGAAGTATCTGCATTGTGCTAATTGGTGGTGAATTATGAACTTGATTTGGCGGCTGAAGTATCTGCATTGTGCTAATTGGTGGTGAATTATGAACTTGATTTGGCGGCTGAAGTATCTGCATTGTGCTAATTGGTGGTGAATTATAAACTTGATTTGGCGGCTGAAGTATCTGCATTGTGCTAATTGGTGGTGAATTATAAACTTGATTTGGCGGCTGAAGTATCTGCATTGTGCTAATTGGTGGTGAATTATAAACTTGATTTGGCGGCTGAAGTATCTGCATTGTGCTAATTGGTGGTGAATTATGAACTTGATTTGGCGGCTGAAGTATCTGCATTGTGCTAATTGGTGGTGAATTATGAACTTGATTTGGCGGCTGAAGTATCTGCATTGTGCTAATTGGTGGTGAATTATAAACTTGATTTGGCGGCTGAAGTATCTGCATTGTGCTAATTGGTGGTGAATTATGAACTTGATTTGGCGGCTGAAGTATCTGCATTGTGCTAATTGGTGGTGAATTATAAACTTGATTTGGCGGCTGAAGTATCTGCATTGTGCTAATTGGTGGTGAATTATGAACTTGATTTGGCGGCTGAAGTATCTGCATTGTGCTAATTGGTGGTGAATTATAAACTTGATTTGGCGGCTGAAGTATCTGCATTGTGCTAATTGGTGGTGAATTATGAACTTGATTTGGCGGCTGAAGTATCTGCATTGTGCTAATTGGTGGTGAATTATGAACTTGATTTGGCGGCTGAAGTATCTGCATTGTGCTAATTGGTGGTGAATTATGAACTTGATTTGGCGGCTGAAGTATCTGCATTGTGCTAATTGGTGGTGAATTATAAACTTGATTTGGCGGCTGAAGTATCTGCATTGTGCTAATTGGTGGTGAATTATAAACTTGATTTGGCGGCTGAAGTATCTGCATTGTGCTAATTGGTGGTGAATTATAAACTTGATTTGGCGGCTGAAGTATCTGCATTGTGCTAATTGGTGGTGAATTATGAACTTGATTTGGCGGCTGAAGTATCTGCATTGTGCTAATTGGTGGTGAATTATGAACTTGATTTGGCGGCTGAAGTATCTGCATTGTGCTAATTGGTGGTGAATTATAAACTTGATTTGGCGGCTGAAGTATCTGCATTGTGCTAATTGGTGGTGAATTATGAACTTGATTTGGCGGCTGAAGTATCTGCATTGTGCTAATTGGTGGTGAATTATAAACTTGATTTGGCGGCTGAAGTATCTGCATTGTGCTAATTGGTGGTGAATTATGAACTTGATTTGGCGGCTGAAGTATCTGCATTGTGCTAATTGGTGGTGAATTATGAACTTGATTTGGCGGCTGAAGTATCTGCATTGTGCTAATTGGTGGTGAATTATGAACTTGATTTGGCGGCTGAAGTATCTGCATTGTGCTAATTGGTGGTGAATTATGAACTTGATTTGGCGGCTGAAGTATCTGCATTGTGCTAATTGGTGGTGAATTATGAACTTGATTTGGCGGCTGAAGTATCTGCATTGTGCTAATTGGTGGTGAATTATGAACTTGATTTGGCGGCTGAAGTATCTGCATTGTGCTAATTGGTGGTGAATTATAAACTTGATTTGGCGGCTGAAGTATCTGCATTGTGCTAATTGGTGGTGAATTATGAACTTGATTTGGCGGCTGAAGTATCTGCATTGTGCTAATTGGTGGTGAATTATAAACTTGATTTGGCGGCTGAAGTATCTGCATTGTGCTAATTGGTGGTGAATTATGAACTTGATTTGGCGGCTGAAGTATCTGCATTGTGCTAATTGGTGGTGAATTATAAACTTGATTTGGCGGCTGAAGTATCTGCATTGTGCTAATTGGTGGTGAATTATAAACTTGATTTGGCGGCTGAAGTATCTGCATTGTGCTAATTGGTGGTGAATTATAAACTTGATTTGGCGGCTGAAGTATCTGCATTGTGCTAATTGGTGGTGAATTATGAACTTGATTTGGCGGCTGAAGTATCTGCATTGTGCTAATTGGTGGTGAATTATGAACTTGATTTGGCGGCTGAAGTATCTGCATTGTGCTAATTGGTGGTGAATTATAAACTTGATTTGGCGGCTGAAGTATCTGCATTGTGCTAATTGGTGGTGAATTATGAACTTGATTTGGCGGCTGAAGTATCTGCATTGTGCTAATTGGTGGTGAATTATAAACTTGATTTGGCGGCTGAAGTATTCGCACACCTTGAATTGGTGGTAAATTATGAACTTGATTTGGCGGCTGAAGTATTCGCACACCTTGAATTGGTGGTAAATTATGAACTTGATTTGGCGGCTGAAGTATCTGCATTGTGCTAATTGGTGGTAAATTATGAACTTGATTTGGCGGCTGAAGTATCTGCATTGTGCTAATTGGTGGTGAATTATACTCTTGATTTGGCGGCTGAAGTATTCGCACACCTTGAATTGGTGGTGAATTATAAACTTGATTTGGCGGCTGAAGTATTCGCACACCTTGAATTGGTGGTGAATTATAAACTTGATTTGGCGGCTGAAGTATTCGCACACCTTGAATTGGTGGTAAATTATGAACTTGATTTGGCGGCTGAAGTATCTGCATTGTGCTAATTGGTGGTAAATTATGAACTTGATTTGGCGGCTGAAGTATCTGCATTGTGCTAATTGGTGGTGAATTATGAACTTGATTTGGCGGCTGAAGTATCTGCATTGTGCTAATTGGTGGTGAATTATAAACTTGATTTGGCGGCTGAAGTATCTGCATTGTGCTAATTGGTGGTGAATTATGAACTTGATTTGGCGGCTGAAGTATCTGCATTGTGCTAATTGGTGGTGAATTATGAACTTGATTTGGCGGCTGAAGTATCTGCATTGTGCTAATTGGTGGTGAATTATAAACTTGATTTGGCGGCTGAAGTATCTGCATTGTGCTAATTGGTGGTGAATTATGAACTTGATTTGGCGGCTGAAGTATCTGCATTGTGCTAATTGGTGGTGAATTATGAACTTGATTTGGCGGCTGAAGTATCTGCATTGTGCTAATTGGTGGTGAATTATAAACTTGATTTGGCGGCTGAATTATTCGCACACCTTGAATTGGTGGTGAATTATGAACTTGATTTGGCGGCTGAAGTATCTGCATTGTGCTAATTGGTGGTGAATTATAAACTTGATTTGGCGGCTGAAGTATCTGCATTGTGCTAATTGGTGGTGAATTATAAACTTGATTTGGCGGCTGAAGTATCTGCATTGTGCTAATTGGTGGTGAATTATGAACTTGATTTGGCGGCTGAAGTATCTGCATTGTGCTAATTGGTGGTGAATTATGAACTTGATTTGGCGGCTGAAGTATCTGCATTGTGCTAATTGGTGGTGAATTATGAACTTGATTTGGCGGCTGAAGTATTCGCACACCTTGAATTGGTGGTGAATTATGAACTTGATTTGGCGGCTGAAGTATTCGCACACCTTGAATTGGTGGTGAATTATGAACTTGATTTGGCGGCTGAAGTATTCGCACACCTTGAATTGGTGGTGAATTATGAACTTGATTTGGCGGCTGAAGTATCTGCATTGTGCCAATGGGTGGTGAATTATAAACTTGATTTGGCGGCTGAAGTATCTGCATTGTGCTAATTGGTGGTGAATTATAAACTTGATTTGGCGGCTGAAGTATTCGCACACCTTGAATTGGTGATGAATTATGAACTTGATTTGGCGGCTGAAGTATCTGCATTGTGCCAATGGGTGGTGAATAATGAATTTGAATTGGTGGTGAATTATGAACTTGATTTGGCGGCTGAAGTATCTGCATTGTGCTAATTGGTGGTGAATTATGAACTTGATTTGGCGGCTGAAGTATCTGCATTGTGCTAATTGGTGGTGAATTATGAACTTGATTTGGCGGCTGAAGTATCTTCATTGTGCTAATTGGTGGTGAATTATAAACTTGATTTGGCGGCTGAAGTATCTGCATTGTGCTAATTGGTGGTGAATTATAAACTTGATTTGGCGGCTGAAGTATCTGCATTGTGCTAATTGGTGGTGAATTATGAACTTGATTTGGCGGCTGAAGTATCTGCATTGTGCTAATTGGTGGTGAATTATAAACTTGATTTGGCGGCTGAAGTATCTGCATTGTGCTAATTGGTGGTGAATTATGAACTTGATTTGGCGGCTGAAGTATCTGCATTGTGCTAATTGGTGGTGAATTATGAACTTGATTTGGCGGCTGAAGTATCTGCATTGTGCTAATTGGTGGTGAATTATGAACTTGATTTGGCGGCTGAAGTATCTGCATTGTGCTAATTGGTGGTGAATTATAAACTTGATTTGGCGGCTGAAGTATCTGCATTGTGCTAATTGGTGGTGAATTATGAACTTGATTTGGCGGCTGAAGTATCTGCATTGTGCTAATTGGTGGTGAATTATAAACTTGATTTGGCGGCTGAAGTATCTGCATTGTGCTAATTGGTGGTGAATTATGAACTTGATTTGGCGGCTGAAGTATTCGCACACCTTGAATTGGTGGTGAATTATGAACTTGATTTGGCGGCTGAAGTATTCGCACACCTTGAATTGGTGGTAAATTATGAACTTGATTTGGCGGCTGAAGTATCTGCATTGTGCTAATTGGTGGTGAATTATAAACTTGATTTGGCGGCTGAATTATTCGCACACCTTGAATTGGTGGTGAATTATGAACTTGATTTGGCGGCTGAAGTATCTGCATTGTGCTAATTGGTGGTGAATTATAAACTTGATTTGGCGGCTGAAGTATTCGCACACCTTGAATTGGTGGTAAATTATGAACTTGATTTGGCGGCTGAAGTATTCGCACACCTTGAATTGGTGGTGAATTATGAACTTGATTTGGCGGCTGAAGTATTCGCACACCTTGAATTGGTGGTAAATTATGAACTTGATTTGGCGGCTGAAGTATCTGCATTGTGCTAATTGGTGGTGAATTATAAACTTGATTTGGCGGCTGAATTATTCGCACACCTTGAATTGGTGGTGAATTATGAACTTGATTTGGCGGCTGAAGTATCTGCATTGTGCTAATTGGTGGTGAATTATAAACTTGATTTGGCGGCTGAAGTATTCGCACACCTTGAATTGGTGGTAAATTATGAACTTGATTTGGCGGCTGAAGTATTCGCACACCTTGAATTGGTGGTAAATTATGAACTTGATTTGGCGGCTGAAGTATCTGCATTGTGCTAATTGGTGGTGAATTATAAACTTGATTTGGCGGCTGAAGTATCTGCATTGTGCTAATTGGTGGTGAATTATGAACTTGATTTGGCGGCTGAAGTATCTGCATTGTGCTAATTGGTGGTGAATTATGAACTTGATTTGGCGGCTGAAGTATCTGCATTGTGCTAATTGGTGGTGAATTATGAACTTGATTTGGCGGCTGAAGTATTCGCACACCTTGAATTGGTGGTGAATTATGAACTTGATTTGGCGGCTGAAGTATCTGCATTGTGCTAATTGGTGGTGAATTATAAACTTGATTTGGCGGCTGAAGTATTCGCACACCTTGAATTGGTGGTGAATTATGAACTTGATTTGGCGGCTGAAGTATCTGCATTGTGCTAATTGGTGGTGAATTATAAACTTGATTTGGCGGCTGAAGTATCTGCATTGTGCTAATTGGTGGTGAATTATGAACTTGATTTGGCGGCTGAAGTATCTGCACACCTTGAATTGGTGGTGAATTATGAACTTGATTTGGCGGCTGAAGTATTCGCACACCTTGAATTGGTGGTGAATTATGAACTTGATTTGGCGGCTGAAGTATCTGCATTGTGCTAATTGGTGGTGAATTATAAACTTGATTTGGCGGCTGAAGTATTCGCACACCTTGAATTGGTGGTGAATTATGAACTTGATTTAGCGGCTGAAGTATCTGCATTGTGCTAATTGGTGGTGAATTATAAACTTGATTTGGCGGCTGAAGTATCTGCACACCTTGAATTGGTGGTGAATTATGAACTTGATTTGGCGGCTGAAGTATCTGCATTGTGCTAATTGGTGGTGAATTATAAACTTGATTTGGCGGCTGAAGTATCTGCATTGTGCTAATTGGTGGTGAATTATGAACTTGATTTGGCGGCTGAAGTATCTGCATTGTGCTAATTGGTGGTGAATTATGAACTTGATTTGGCGGCTGAAGTATCTGCATTGTGCTAATTGGTGGTGAATTATGAACTTGATTTGGCGGCTGAAGTATTCGCACACCTTGAATTGGTGGTGAATTATGAACTTGATTTGGCGGCTGAAGTATCTGCATTGTGCTAATTGGTGGTAAATTATGAACTTGATTTGGCGGCTGAAGTATCTGCATTGTGCTAATTGGTGGTGAATTATGAACTTGATTTGGCGGCTGAAGTATCTGCATTGTGCTAATTGGTGGTGAATTATGAACTTGATTTGGCGGCTGAAGTATCTGCATTGTGCTAATTGGTGGTGAATTATAAACTTGATTTGGCGGCTGAAGTATCTGCATTGTGCTAATTGGTGGTGAATTATAAACTTGATTTGGCGGCTGAAGTATCTGGACACCTTGAATTGGTGGTAAATTATGAACTTGATTTGGCGGCTGAAGTATCTGCATTGTGCTAATTGGTGGTGAATTATGAACTTGATTTGGCGGCTGAAGTATCTGCACACCTTGAATTGGTGGTAAATTATGAACTTGATTTGGCGGCTGAAGTATCTGCATTGTGCTAATTGGTGGTGAATTATAAACTTGATTTGGAGGCTGAAGTATCTGCATTGTGCTAATTGGTGGTGAATTATGAACTTGATTTGGCGGCTGAAGTATCTGCATTGTGCTAATTGGTGGTGAATTATAAACTTGATTTGGCGGCTGAAGTATCTGCACACCTTGAATTGGTGGTGAATTATGAACTTGATTTGGCGGCTGAAGTATCTGCATTGTGCTAATTGGTGGTGAATTATGAACTTGATTTGGCGGCTGAAGTATCTGCATTGTGCTAATTGGTGGTGAATTATGAACTTGATTTGGCGGCTGAAGTATTCGCACACCTTGAATTGGTGGTAAATTATGAACTTGATTTGGCGGCTGAAGTATCTGCATTGTGCTAATTGGTGGTGAATTA
Organism: Tritrichomonas musculus; assembly: GCA_039105265.1. NCBI lineage: Eukaryota > Parabasalia > Tritrichomonadida > Tritrichomonadidae > Tritrichomonas > Tritrichomonas musculus. The sequence goes on along the minus strand of JAPFFF010000384.1, from coordinate 12,501 downwards.
TGAACTTGATTTGGCGGCTGAAGTATTCGCACACCTTGAATTGGTGGTGAATTATGAACTTGATTTGGCGGCTGAAGTATCTGCATTGTGCTAATTGGTGGTGAATTATGAACTTGATTTGGCGGCTGAAGTATCTGCATTGTGCTAATTGGTGGTGAATTATAAACTTGATTTGGCGGCTGAAGTATCTGCATTGTGCTAATTGGTGGTGAATTATAAACTTGATTTGGCGGCTGAAGTATCTGGACACCTTGAATTGGTGGTAAATTATGAACTTGATTTGGCGGCTGAAGTATCTGCATTGTGCTAATTGGTGGTGAATTATGAACTTGATTTGGCGGCTGAAGTATCTGCACACCTTGAATTGGTGGTAAATTATGAACTTGATTTGGCGGCTGAAGTATCTGCATTGTGCTAATTGGTGGTGAATTATGAACTTGATTTGGCGGCTGAAGTATCTGCATTGTGCTAATTGGTGGTGAATTATGAACTTGATTTGGCGGCTGAAGTATCTGCATTGTGCTAATTGGTGGTGAATTATGAACTTGATTTGGCGGCTGAAGTATCTGCATTGTGCTAATTGGTGGTGAATTATGAACTTGATTTGGCGGTTGAAGTATTCGCACACCTTGAATTGGTGGTGAATTATGAACTTGATTTGGCGGCTGAAGTATCTGCATTGTGCTAATTGGTGGTGAATTATGAACTTGATTTGGCGGCTGAAGTATCTGCATTGTGCTAATTGGTGGTGAATTATGAACTTGATTTGGCGGCTGAAGTATTCGCACACCTTGAATTGGTGGTAAATTATGAACTTGATTTGGCGGCTGAAGTATCTGCATTGTGCTAATTGGTGGTGAATTATGAACTTGATTTGGCGGCTGAAGTATCTGCATTGTGCTAATTGGTGGTGAATTATGAACTTGATTTGGCGGCTGAAGTATCTGCATTGTGCTAATTGGTGGTGAATTATGAACTTGATTTGGCGGCTGAAGTATCTGCATTGTGCTAATTGGTGGTGAATTATAAACTTGATTTGGCGGCTGAAGTATCTGCATTGTGCTAATTGGTGGTGAATTATAAACTTGATTTGGCGGCTGAAGTATCTGGACACCTTGAATTGGTGGTAAATTATGAACTTGATTTGGCGGCTGAAGTATCTGCATTGTGCTAATTGGTGGTGAATTATGAACTTGATTTGGCGGCTGAAGTATCTGCACACCTTGAATTGGTGGTGAATTATGAACTTGATTTGGCGGCTGAAGTATCTGCATTGTGCTAATTGGTGGTGAATTATAAACTTGATTTGGAGGCTGAAGTATCTGCATTGTGCTAATTGGTGGTGAATTATGAACTTGATTTGGCGGTTGAAGTATTCGCACACCTTGAATTGGTGGTGAATTATAAACTTGATTTGGCGGCTGAAGTATCTGCATTGTGCTAATTGGTGGTGAATTATGAACTTGATTTGGCGGTTGAAGTATTCGCACACCTTGAATTGGTGGTGAATTATGAACTTGATTTGGCGGCTGAAGTATCTGCATTGTGCTAATTGGTGGTGAATTATAAACTTGATTTGGCGGCTGAAGTATCTGCATTGTGCTAATTGGTGGTGAATTATGAACTTGATTTGGCGGCTGAAGTATCTGCATTGTGCTAATTGGTGGTGAATTATGAACTTGATTTGGCGGCTGAAGTATTCGCACACCTTGAATTGGTGGTAAATTATGAACTTGATTTGGCGGCTGAAGTATCTGCATTGTGCTAATTGGTGGTGAATTATGAACTTGATTTGGCGGCTGAAGTATTCGCACACCTTGAATTGGTGGTGAATTATGAACTTGATTTGGCGGCTGAAGTATCTGCATTGTGCTAATTGGTGGTGAATTATAAACTTGATTTGGCGGCTGAAGTATCTGCATTGTGCTAATTGGTGGTGAATTATGAACTTGATTTGGCGGCTGAAGTATTCGCACACCTTGAATTGGTGGTGAATTATGAACTTGATTTGGCGGCTGAAGTATCTGCATTGTGCTAATTGGTGGTGAATTATGAACTTGATTTGGCGGCTGAAGTATTCGCACACCTTGAATTGGTGGTGAATTATGAACTTGATTTGGCGGCTGAAGTATCTGCATTGTGCTAATTGGTGGTAAATTATGAACTTGATTTGGCGGCTGAAGTATCTGCATTGTGCTAATTGGTGGTGAATTATGAACTTGATTTGGCGGCTGAAGTATCTGCATTGTGCTAATTGGTGGTGAATTATAAACTTGATTTGGCGGCTGAAGTATCTGCATTGTGCTAATTGGTGGTGAATTATGAACTTGATTTGGCGGCTGAAGTATCTGCATTGTGCTAATTGGTGGTGAATTATAAACTTGATTTGGCGGCTGAAGTATCTGCATTGTGCTAATTGGTGGTAAATTATGAACTTGATTTGGCGGCTGAAGTATTCGCACACCTTGAATTGGTGGTAAATTATGAACTTGATTTGGCGGCTGAAGTATCTGCATTGTGCTAATTGGTGGTGAATTATGAACTTGATTTGGCGGCTGAAGTATCTGCATTGTGCTAATTGGTGGTGAATTATGAACTTGATTTGGCGGCTGAAGTATCTGGACACCTTGAATTGGTGGTGAATTATGAACTTGATTTGGCGGCTGAAGTATCTGCATTGTGCTAATTGGTGGTGAATTATGAACTTGATTTGGCGGCTGAAGTATCTGCATTGTGCTAATTGGTGGTGAATTATGAACTTGATTTGGCGGTTGAAGTATTCGCACACCTTGAATTGGTGGTGAATTATGAACTTGATTTGGCGGCTGAAGTATCTGCATTGTGCTAATTGGTGGTGAATTATAAACTTGATTTGGCGGCTGAAGTATCTGGACACCTTGAATTGGTGGTAAATTATGAACTTGATTTGGCGGCTGAAGTATCTGCATTGTGCTAATTGGTGGTGAATTATGAACTTGATTTGGCGGCTGAAGTATCTGCACACCTTGAATTGGTGGTAAATTATGAACTTGATTTGGCGGCTGAAGTATCTGCATTGTGCTAATTGGTGGTGAATTATAAACTTGATTTGGAGGCTGAAGTATCTGCATTGTGCTAATTGGTGGTGAATTATGAACTTGATTTGGCGGCTGAAGTATCTGCATTGTGCTAATTGGTGGTGAATTATAAACTTGATTTGGCGGCTGAAGTATCTGCATTGTGCTAATTGGTGGTGAATTATGAACTTGATTTGGCGGTTGAAGTATTCGCACACCTTGAATTGGTGGTAAATTATGAACTTGATTTGGAGGCTGAAGTATCTGCATTGTGCTAATTGGTGGTGAATTATGAACTTGATTTGGCGGTTGAAGTATTCGCACACCTTGAATTGGTGGTGAATTATAAACTTGATTTGGCGGCTGAAGTATCTGCATTGTGCTAATTGGTGGTGAATTATGAACTTGATTTGGCGGTTGAAGTATTCGCACACCTTGAATTGGTGGTGAATTATGAACTTGATTTGGCGGCTGAAGTATCTGCATTGTGCTAATTGGTGGTGAATTATGAACTTGATTTGGCGGCTGAAGTATCTGCATTGTGCTAATTGGTGGTGAATTATGAACTTGATTTGGCGGCTGAAGTATTCGCACACCTTGAATTGGTGGTGAATTATGAACTTGATTTGGCGGCTGAAGTATCTGCATTGTGCTAATTGGTGGTGAATTATAAACTTGATTTGGCGGCTGAAGTATCTGCATTGTGCTAATTGGTGGTGAATTATGAACTTGATTTGGCGGTTGAAGTATTCGCACACCTTGAATTGGTGGTGAATTATGAACTTGATTTGGCGGCTGAAGTATCTGCATTGTGCTAATTGGTGGTGAATTATGAACTTGATTTGGCGGCTGAAGTATCTGCATTGTGCTAATTGGTGGTGAATTATAAACTTGATTTAGCGGCTGAAGTATCTGCATTGTGCTAATTGGTGGTGAATTATGAACTTGATTTGGCGGTTGAAGTATTCGCACACCTTGAATTGGTGGTGAATTATGAACTTGATTTGGCGGCTGAAGTATCTGCATTGTGCTAATTGGTGGTGAATTATGAACTTGATTTGGCGGCTGAAGTATCTGCATTGTGCTAATTGGTGGTGAATTATGAACTTGATTTAGCGGCTGAAGTATCTGCATTGTGCTAATTGGTGGTGAATTATAAACTTGATTTGGCGGCTGAAGTATCTGCATTGTGCTAATTGGTGGTGAATTATGAACTTGATTTGGCGGCTGAAGTATCTGCATTGTGCTAATTGGTGGTGAATTATGAACTTGATTTGGCGGTTGAAGTATTCGCACACCTTGAATTGGTGGTGAATTATGAACTTGATTTGGCGGCTGAAGTATCTGCATTGTGCTAATTGGTGGTGAATTATGAACTTGATTTGGCGGCTGAAGTATCTGCATTGTGCTAATTGGTGGTGAATTATGAACTTGATTTGGCGGCTGAAGTATCTGCATTGTGCTAATTGGTGGTGAATTATGAACTTGATTTGGCGGCTGAAGTATCTGCATTGTGCTAATTGGTGGTGAATTATAAACTTGATTTGGCGGCTGAAGTATCTGGACACCTTGAATTGGTGGTAAATTATGAACTTGATTTGGCGGCTGAAGTATTCGCACACCTTGAATTGGTGGTAAATTATGAACTTGATTTGGCGGCTGAAGTATCTGCATTGTGCTAATTGGTGGTGAATTATGAACTTGATTTGGCGGCTGAAGTATCTGCATTGTGCTAATTGGTGGTGAATTATGAACTTGATTTGGCGGTTGAAGTATTCGCACACCTTGAATTGGTGGTGAATTATGAACTTGATTTGGCGGCTGAAGTATCTGCATTGTGCTAATTGGTGGTGAATTATGAACTTGATTTGGCGGCTGAAGTATCTGCATTGTGCTAATTGGTGGTGAATTATGAACTTGATTTGGCGGCTGAAGTATTCGCACACCTTGAATTGGTGGTGAATTATGAACTTGATTTGGCGGCTGAAGTATCTGCATTGTGCTAATTGGTGGTGAATTATAAACTTGATTTGGCGGCTGAAGTATCTGCATTGTGCTAATTGGTGGTAAATTATGAACTTGATTTGGCGGCTGAAGTATTCGCACACCTTGAATTGGTGGTAAATTATGAACTTGATTTGGCGGCTGAAGTATCTGCATTGTGCTAATTGGTGGTGAATTATGAACTTGATTTGGCGGCTGAAGTATCTGCATTGTGCTAATTGGTGGTGAATTATGAACTTGATTTGGCGGCTGAAGTATCTGCATTGTGCTAATTGGTGGTGAATTATAAACTTGATTTGGCGGCTGAAGTATCTGCATTGTGCTAATTGGTGGTGAATTATGAACTTGATTTGGCGGCTGAAGTATCTGCATTGTGCTAATTGGTGGTGAATTATAAACTTGATTTGGCGGCTGAAGTATCTGCATTGTGCTAATTGGTGGTAAATTATGAACTTGATTTGGCGGCTGAAGTATCTGCATTGTGCTAATTGGTGGTGAATTATGAACTTGATTTGGCGGCTGAAGTATCTGCACACCTTGAATTGGTGGTAAATTATGAACTTGATTTGGCGGCTGAAGTATCTGCATTGTGCTAATTGGTGGTGAATTATAAACTTGATTTGGCGGCTGAAGTATCTGCATTGTGCTAATTGGTGGTGAATTATAAACTTGATTTGGCGGCTGAAGTATCTGCATTGTGCTAATTGGTGGTGAATTATGAACTTGATTTGGCGGCTGAAGTATCTGCATTGTGCTAATTGGTGGTGAATTATGAACTTGATTTGGCGGCTGAAGTATCTGCACACCTTGAATTGGTGGTAAATTATGAACTTGATTTGGCGGCTGAAGTATCTGCATTGTGCTAATTGGTGGTGAATTATAAACTTGATTTGGAGGCTGAAGTATCTGCATTGTGCTAATTGGTGGTGAATTATGAACTTGATTTGGCGGCTGAAGTATCTGGACACCTTGAATTGGTGGTAAATTATGAACTTGATTTGGCGGCTGAAGTATCTGCATTGTGCTAATTGGTGGTGAATTATAAACTTGATTTGGCGGCTGAAGTATCTGCATTGTGCTAATTGGTGGTGAATTATGAACTTGATTTGGCGGCTGAAGTATCTGCACACCTTGAATTGGTGGTGAATTATGAACTTGATTTGGCGGCTGAAGTATCTGCATTGTGCTAATTGGTGGTGAATTATGAACTTGATTTGGCGGCTGAAGTATCTGCACACCTTGAATTGGTGGTAAATTATGAACTTGATTTGGCGGCTGAAGTATCTGCATTGTGCTAATTGGTGGTGAATTATGAACTTGATTTGGCGGCTGAAGTATCTGCATTGTGCTAATTGGTGGTGAATTATGAACTTGATTTGGCGGCTGAAGTATCTGCATTGTGCTAATTGGTGGTGAATTATGAACTTGATTTGGCGGCTGAAGTATCTGCATTGTGCTAATTGGTGGTGAATTATGAACTTGATTTGGCGGCTGAAGTATTCGCACACCTTGAATTGGTGGTGAATTATGAACTTGATTTGGCGGCTGAAGTATCTGCATTGTGCTAATTGGTGGTGAATTATGAACTTGATTTGGCGGCTGAAGTATCTGCATTGTGCTAATTGGTGGTGAATTATGAACTTGATTTGGCGGCTGAAGTATTCGCACACCTTGAATTGGTGGTAAATTATGAACTTGATTTGGCGGCTGAAGTATCTGCATTGTGCTAATTGGTGGTGAATTATGAACTTGATTTGGCGGCTGAAGTATCTGCATTGTGCTAATTGGTGGTGAATTATGAACTTGATTTGGCGGCTGAAGTATCTGCATTGTGCTAATTGGTGGTGAATTATGAACTTGATTTGGCGGCTGAAGTATCTGCATTGTGCTAATTGGTGGTGAATTATAAACTTGATTTGGCGGCTGAAGTATCTGCATTGTGCTAATTGGTGGTGAATTATAAACTTGATTTGGCGGCTGAAGTATCTGGACACCTTGAATTGGTGGTAAATTATGAACTTGATTTGGCGGCTGAAGTATCTGCATTGTGCTAATTGGTGGTGAATTATGAACTTGATTTGGCGGCTGAAGTATCTGCACACCTTGAATTGGTGGTAAATTATGAACTTGATTTGGCGGCTGAAGTATCTGCATTGTGCTAATTGGTGGTGAATTATGAACTTGATTTGGAGGCTGAAGTATCTGCATTGTGCTAATTGGTGGTGAATTATGAACTTGATTTGGCGGTTGAAGTATTCGCACACCTTGAATTGGTGGTGAATTATAAACTTGATTTGGCGGCTGAAGTATCTGCATTGTGCTAATTGGTGGTGAATTATGAACTTGATTTGGCGGTTGAAGTATTCGCACACCTTGAATTGGTGGTGAATTATAAACTTGATTTGGCGGCTGAAGTATCTGCATTGTGCTAATTGGTGGTGAATTATGAACTTGATTTGGCGGCTGAAGTATCTGCATTGTGCTAATTGGTGGTGAATTATGAACTTGATTTGGCGGCTGAAGTATCTGCATTGTGCTAATTGGTGGTGAATTATGAACTTGATTTGGCGGCTGAAGTATCTGCACACCTTGAATTGGTGGTAAATTATGAACTTGATTTGGCGGCTGAAGTATCTGCATTGTGCTAATTGGTGGTGAATTATAAACTTGATTTGGAGGCTGAAGTATCTGCATTGTGCTAATTGGTGGTGAATTATGAACTTGATTTGGCGGCTGAAGTATCTGCATTGTGCTAATTGGTGGTGAATTATGAACTTGATTTGGCGGCTGAAGTATCTGCATTGTGCTAATTGGTGGTGAATTATGAACTTGATTTGGCGGTTGAAGTATTCGCACACCTTGAATTGGTGGTGAATTATGAACTTGATTTGGCGGCTGAAGTATCTGCATTGTGCTAATTGGTGGTGAATTATGAACTTGATTTGGCGGCTGAAGTATCTGCATTGTGCTAATTGGTGGTGAATTATGAACTTGATTTGGCGGCTGAAGTATTCGCACACCTTGAATTGGTGGTAAATTATGAACTTGATTTGGCGGCTGAAGTATCTGCATTGTGCTAATTGGTGGTGAATTATGAACTTGATTTGGCGGCTGAAGTATCTGCATTGTGCTAATTGGTGGTGAATTATGAACTTGATTTGGCGGCTGAAGTATCTGCATTGTGCTAATTGGTGGTGAATTATAAACTTGATTTGGCGGCTGAAGTATCTGCATTGTGCTAATTGGTGGTGAATTATGAACTTGATTTGGCGGCTGAAGTATCTGCATTGTGCTAATTGGTGGTGAATTATGAACTTGATTTGGCGGCTGAAGTATTCGCACACCTTGAATTGGTGGTAAATTATGAACTTGATTTGGCGGCTGAAGTATCTGCATTGTGCTAATTGGTGGTGAATTATAAACTTGATTTGGCGGCTGAAGTATCTGCATTGTGCTAATTGGTGGTGAATTATGAACTTGATTTGGCGGCTGAAGTATCTGCACACCTTGAATTGGTGGTGAATTATGAACTTGATTTGGCGGCTGAAGTATCTGCATTGTGCTAATTGGTGGTGAATTATGAACTTGATTTGGCGGCTGAAGTATCTGCATTGTGCTAATTGGTGGTAAATTATGAACTTGATTTGGCGGCTGAAGTATTCGCACACCTTGAATTGGTGGTAAATTATGAACTTGATTTGGCGGCTGAAGTATTCGCACACCTTGAATTGGTGGTGAATTATGAACTTGATTTGGCGGCTGAAGTATTCGCACACCTTGAATTGGTGGTGAATTATGAACTTGATTTGGCGGCTGAAGTATCTGCATTGTGCTAATTGGTGGTGAATTATGAACTTGATTTGGCGGCTGAAGTATCTGCATTGTGCTAATTGGTGGTGAATTATGAACTTGATTTGGCGGCTGAAGTATCTGCACACCTTGAATTGGTGGTAAATTATGAACTTGATTTGGCGGCTGAAGTATTCGCACACCTTGAATTGGTGGTGAATTATGAACTTGATTTGGCGGCTGAAGTATCTGCACACCTTGAATTGGTGGTGAATTATAAACTTGATTTGGCGGCTGAAGTATCTGCATTGTGCTAATTGGTGGTGAATTATGAACTTGATTTGGCGGCTGAAGTATTCGCACACCTTGAATTGGTGGTGAATTATGAACTTGATTTGGCGGCTGAAGTATCTGCATTGTGCTAATTGGTGGTGAATTATGAACTTGATTTGGCGGCTGAAGTATTCGCACACCTTGAATTGGTGGTAAATTATGAACTTGATTTGGCGGCTGAAGTATTCGCACACCTTGAATTGGTGGTAAATTATGAACTTGATTTGGCGGCTGAAGTATCTGCATTGTGCTAATTGGTGGTGAATTATGAACTTGATTTGGCGGCTGAAGTATCTGCATTGTGCTAATTGGTGGTGAATTATGAACTTGATTTGGCGGCTGAAGTATCTGCATTGTGCTAATTGGTGGTGAATTATAAACTTGATTTGGCGGCTGAAGTATCTGCATTGTGCTAATTGGTGGTGAATTATAAACTTGATTTGGCGGCTGAAGTATCTGGACACCTTGAATTGGTGGTAAATTATGAACTTGATTTGGCGGCTGAAGTATCTGCATTGTGCTAATTGGTGGTGAATTATGAACTTGATTTGGCGGCTGAAGTATCTGCACACCTTGAATTGGTGGTAAATTATGAACTTGATTTGGCGGCTGAAGTATCTGCATTGTGCTAATTGGTGGTGAATTATAAACTTGATTTGGAGGCTGAAGTATCTGCATTGTGCTAATTGGTGGTGAATTATGAACTTGATTTGGCGGCTGAAGTATCTGCATTGTGCTAATTGGTGGTGAATTATGAACTTGATTTGGCGGTTGAAGTATTCGCACACCTTGAATTGGTGGTGAATTATAAACTTGATTTGGCGGCTGAAGTATCTGCATTGTGCTAATTGGTGGTGAATTATGAACTTGATTTGGCGGCTGAAGTATCTGCATTGTGCTAATTGGTGGTGAATTATGAACTTGATTTGGCGGCTGAAGTATCTGCATTGTGCTAATTGGTGGTGAATTATAAACTTGATTTGGCGGCTGAAGTATCTGCATTGTGCTAATTGGTGGTGAATTATGAACTTGATTTGGCGGCTGAAGTATTCGCACACCTTGAATTGGTGGTGAATTATGAACTTGATTTGGCGGCTGAAGTATTCGCACACCTTGAATTGGTGGTAAATTATGAACTTGATTTGGCGGCTGAAGTATCTGCATTGTGCTAATTGGTGGTGAATTATAAACTTGATTTGGCGGCTGAAGTATCTGCATTGTGCTAATTGGTGGTGAATTATAAATTTGATTTGGCGGCTGAAGTATCTGCATTGTGCTAATTGGTGGTGAATTATGAACTTGATTTGGCGGCTGAAGTATCTGGACACCTTGAATTGGTGGTGAATTATAAACTTGATTTGGCGGCTGAAGTATCTGCATTGTGCTAATTGGTGGTGAATTATGAACTTGATTTGGCGGTTGAAGTATTCGCACACCTTGAATTGGTAGTGAATTATAAACTTGATTTGGCGGCTGAAGTATCTGCATTGTGCTAATTGGTGGTGAATTATGAACTTGATTTGGCGGCTGAAGTATCTGCATTGTGCTAATTGGTGGTGAATTATGAACTTGATTTGGCGGCTGAAGTATTCGCACACCTTGAATTGGTGGTAAATTATGAACTTGATTTGGCGGCTGAAGTATCTGCATTGTGCTAATTGGTGGTGAATTATAAACTTGATTTGGCGGCTGAAGTATCTGCATTGTGCTAATTGGTGGTGAATTATGAACTTGATTTGGCGGCTGAAGTATCTGGACACCTTGAATTGGTGGTAAATTATGAACTTGATTTGGCGGCTGAAGTATCTGCATTGTGCTAATTGGTGGTGAATTATGAACTTGATTTGGCGGCTGAAGTATCTGCATTGTGCTAATTGGTGGTAAATTATGAACTTGATTTGGCGGCTGAAGTATTCGCACACCTTGAATTGGTGGTAAATTATGAACTTGATTTGGCGGCTGAAGTATTCGCACACCTTGAATTGGTGGTGAATTATGAACTTGATTTGGCGGCTGAAGTATTCGCACACCTTGAATTGGTGGTGAATTATGAACTTGATTTGGCGGCTGAAGTATCTGCATTGTGCTAATTGGTGGTGAATTATGAACTTGATTTGGCGGCTGAAGTATCTGCATTGTGCTAATTGGTGGTGAATTATGAACTTGATTTGGCGGCTGAAGTATCTGCACACCTTGAATTGGTGGTAAATTATGAACTTGATTTGGCGGCTGAAGTATTCGCACACCTTGAATTGGTGGTGAATTATGAACTTGATTTGGCGGCTGAAGTATCTGCACACCTTGAATTGGTGGTGAATTATAAACTTGATTTGGCGGCTGAAGTATCTGCATTGTGCTAATTGGTGGTGAATTATGAACTTGATTTGGCGGCTGAAGTATTCGCACACCTTGAATTGGTGGTGAATTATGAACTTGATTTGGCGGCTGAAGTATCTGCATTGTGCTAATTGGTGGTGAATTATGAACTTGATTTGGCGGCTGAAGTATTCGCACACCTTGAATTGGTGGTAAATTATGAACTTGATTTGGCGGCTGAAGTATTCGCACACCTTGAATTGGTGGTAAATTATGAACTTGATTTGGCGGCTGAAGTATCTGCATTGTGCTAATTGGTGGTGAATTATGAACTTGATTTGGCGGCTGAAGTATCTGCATTGTGCTAATTGGTGGTGAATTATGAACTTGATTTGGCGGCTGAAGTATCTGCATTGTGCTAATTGGTGGTGAATTATAAACTTGATTTGGCGGCTGAAGTATCTGCATTGTGCTAATTGGTGGTGAATTATAAACTTGATTTGGCGGCTGAAGTATCTGGACACCTTGAATTGGTGGTAAATTATGAACTTGATTTGGCGGCTGAAGTATCTGCATTGTGCTAATTGGTGGTGAATTATGAACTTGATTTGGCGGCTGAAGTATCTGCACACCTTGAATTGGTGGTAAATTATGAACTTGATTTGGCGGCTGAAGTATCTGCATTGTGCTAATTGGTGGTGAATTATAAACTTGATTTGGAGGCTGAAGTATCTGCATTGTGCTAATTGGTGGTGAATTATGAACTTGATTTGGCGGCTGAAGTATCTGCATTGTGCTAATTGGTGGTGAATTATGAACTTGATTTGGCGGCTGAAGTATCTGCACACCTTGAATTGGTGGTAAATTATGAACTTGATTTGGCGGCTGAAGTATCTGCATTGTGCTAATTGGTGGTGAATTATAAACTTGATTTGGAGGCTGAAGTATCTGCATTGTGCTAATTGGTGGTGAATTATGAACTTGATTTGGCGGCTGAAGTATC
>JAPFFF010000383.1:0-24106 GCA_039105265.1 Tritrichomonas musculus | reverse complement strand
CGGATATTCATTAAATCTTTATATTATTAGTGATTGCATGAATAAAACTAAATACAAAGTATTTGATCAATAAATATATTTATAATATAAGAAAGGAGATTTTTTAGGTTATAATAGGACTTTAATTGATGGTAACTCCCAATATAACAATTAAATATGAATATTTACTAATAATTAGTAAATTATCTATAGTAGTTTAGTAGTATACCTAGTATGTAACCTGACATATTGTCAATGGAGTAGTATATACTAGTCGGTTTCCGCGGGGCATGGCTCCCCACGCTTCAACACGAACTAGTTAAAAAAAATAAAAAATAAAAAATAAAAAAAAATTTAAAAAAAAAAATTTCTTCTTCTTCTTTTCATGTTATCCCACCCACCTCAAAGCTCACCATTTATGAAACGGCACAGGTACCCCACCCCACAACCGCCCATCTATGAAACGGCACAGGTACCTGCCCCGAGAATCTCGTACCTATTTCTTTCTATATGTAAATGTCATTTGTGCCACTCAAAGGCTTTACTAACGACTATGAGATACTGAATAGGTACCCCTTTACTATAAGACGTAAGAGTAATCATTTTATATGCAAAGATGCAAAACATATAAAGGGGTATATACGAGTATGTCTAAATGGCAACTACTACTTGAAACATGTACTTATAGCAAGACAGTTCATATCTAATGATGACCCACGACATAAAACAGAGGTAGACCATATCAATAGGAATAGGGCTGACTACCATCTAAGCAACTTAAGATGGATAACCCCAACTGATAGTAACTATAACAGGGATATGCCCAAAATTATAAATGCGAGGGCAGATTAGATATTTGGTACTCTAAGAACTCAAAGGCAAAATGTTCTATTTGGTCGATAAATTCCAAATCACCATCTTTCATAATTACATTAAGAATTTCAGGTTCGAAATACTCAGCAGCTAACTCTTTTATCTTATTAATTAAAATACCACATACACCCTCATTAGTCTCACATCTATAATCATAGAGGTAAGACACTATTTTATAGAGGATATTCATACGCTCTTTTATGGTCATGTAATAAGCCATTTATACAGAAATAAAAAAATGAAATGAACAATAGAAAAATATTTAGTCATTTCACTTTTTTCTTTGATGAATCTCGATAAGAAGATACGATTGACCACTGAAATGCTCAACACTAAAATCATGGATGAAAAGCAAAAGCTTGAAGCAAAGATAGACCATACTGAAACTTACTTGTTGCTCCAAATTGATCAACTCAACCAACGACTTGATGAGGTTCTTAATAGGGTCAACCTGCTATCCTTAAAACTCGATTCTGTCATTGATGACCTTGCAAAGATGAAGGTCAACGTTGATGATATCAACAGCAGCCTTGATAACCTTCCTTAATAAACAACATCTTCTTCTTCTTTCTTTTATTTGATTTTTAAATGACAAGTAATGTAGGTACACAAACTAAACCTAACAATAAAATACAACTATTACAAGGTACTATTAAATTTCGACCTAGACTAGTTGATAGAGATGTTGAAAGATTAACAAGAGGTTTGGGTCAAACTATATGGAAGTTCTCTAATAATCAAATAAATCTATAAAAATTATATGAGACATATTTAAATACTAGTATAGCTTTTAAAGACGTACTTGAATTTGCTAATAGACTCAAGAGAGAGAGACCAAGAGCAAAATTTACAGGTTGTGTGTTTGCGATTAAGAAAAATCAAGATGATAAAGATGAACATGGGCATTACATAACAGTATTAAAGCCATATCAATATACTCTCCAAGAATCAGATGAAGGTTTATTAAAAGAGATAAAATTACATTATGATATTATCAACATAAGGATATCTCGAATGAAGACTGAGGAGGAAAAACAAGCAGCTAAAGAACTGAGAGAGCAGATGAAAGAAAGAACATTGAAAAGTGATAAGAAAGAATATAAAACTAGAGGTATTCAAACAGATGATATACCAAAATTGGCTCCATTAACCAGACCTCCAACTTTAAATCGAAATGATTATAATCTTAACCTTAGGAAAATCGGTAGGAACCGACCCACAAATGTTGAGCCACCAACAAGGGATCTAAATCAAAACAGAATTCAACGTTTACTTCAAAGTAGTACAAATTTAGATGATGATAGACCTAAGAAAAAATCAAAACAACCTAAGACAAAATCAAAACGACCTCGTTCACCTTCACCTCCACCTCCTCCTCCTTCTCATTCGCCTTCACCTCCACCTCTACCACCTCGTTCACCTCCACCTCCTCCTCCTTCATCACCACCTCCACAGTTTCCATCATCACATACCTCTCGAGGTACTAGTCCTCCTCCAAGACAACCCCGTATGACACCACAGAAGGCAGGAGAGTATACAGTAGACCAAGGACATAATAGGATTCATGATTGGAGGAGTTTAGTCAATGATGAAAATATAGACGAAGATGTTATTGATGACTACTTGAAACTTCTATATGAAAAAGGAAAGAGATTGAATAAACAACCTGGTCAAAATGAGGCAGAGTTTGATAAAAAGAAAATATTGGTTGTACCTACTGCATTTTATACCCTCCTTTCTATAGCATATGAGACTAATGATAATGAAAAATTACTAGAACTGATGAAAAGTCCTATCTCAGGTAAACAGTCATTTTCACATTTCGATAAAGTATTTGTCCCCATTTGCTCAGATGGAGAACATTGGGTTTTATGTATTGTTCGATATCCAAAGAAAATAATCGAATGCTATGACTCTGAGAATAAGTCAATGGCACCAGAGGTAAAGACACTTAATAAGTGGATCGATATTTCAGCAACAGGTAAGTTAAAAGCAAAATATTATGATGTACCTAGTCAAAAGAATAACAAGGATTGTGGAGTGTTTCTAATGGAATCTTGTCGTACCTTTTTGCATGAAGGAAATGGTAAGTTTAAACAACGCAATATACCAGATATTAGAAAGAGAATACTTCGAGAACTTCAAAACAATGAATTAGAAACAGGTGTTGTATATAAATAAAGACTTTTTATTCAACTCGAAATGGAATTACCACCAAGTGTTAACACTTTATAATGCCCATGTAAAATATATGCAAAACGAGAATGACCAGTATCAACAAAATTGCAATATCCATCATTTAAATGTTCAACTTTTTGATAATAGACCGTTTTTTCAAAAAATCCAAAAAGACCAGTCATAACGAGATGTCAGCCTAATTTTACTCAAAAAGTATATATGGCAAAAAAAGTGGCATGACCACTCCGACCATTTAAAGCCTAGATTTAAATCAATTTATCACATAAAAATGCTATATATATTTTGAAGCAAATACATAATTGCAGATTAATATCTTGAATAACTCTGTTAACAATCTCAAGCGCTAATAATAACAATCAAAATGCCATAAAAATACTTAAATAGTTATTATCATTGCCAAATTTCTTTATTTTCTTATTTATCAGTATAGTCATCATCATTATCTTTCTTTCTCCTCTTTTGCCATCGTATTCTTTTTCATTTCAATCATCTTCCTCTGATCCTTTTTTTCTTCTTCTTCTTCTTCCTCATCATCATCATCATCATCATCATTTTCTTCAATGCAATCATTATCGTCTTCTTCTTCTTCTTCTTCTCTACTATCATCATCTTCTTCTTCTTCTCCATCATCTTCATCATATTTTTCATCATCATCACTATTATCGTCTTCTTCTTCTCCTCCTTCTCCACCATCATCATTGTCTTATTCTTCTTCTTCTCCATATCATCATCATCGTCTTCTTCTTCTTCTTCTTCTTCATTATCGTCTTCTTCTCCATCTTCATCATCATCATCGTCTTCTTCTCCATCTTCTTCATCATCTTCATCGTCTTCTTCATCATCATCATCATCGTCTTCTTCTCCATCTTCATCATCGTCTTTTTCATCTTCTTCTTCTTCATCATCTTCATCGTCTTCTTCTCCATCTTCATCATCGTCTTTTTCTTCTTCTTCTTCTTCATCATCGTCTTCTTCTTTTTCTTCTTCTTCATCATCGTCTTCTCCATCGTCTTCATCATCATCGTCTTCTTCTTCTTCATCTTGATCATCGTCTTCTGCTTCTTCTCCATCGTCTTCTTCATCATCGTCTTCTTCTTCATCATCATCTTATTCTTATTCTTCTTGATCATCATCATCTTTTCTTCATCGTCTTCTGCTTCTTCTCCATCGTTTTCTTCATCATCGTCTTCTTCTTCTTCTTCAATGCAATCATCATCGTCTTCTTCTTCATCGTCTTCTTCTTCATCATCATCTTCAATGCAATCATCATCGTCTTCTTCTTCTTCACCATCTTTTTCTTCTTCATCTTGATCATCATCATCTTTTCTTCATCGTCTTCTTCTTCTTCACCATCTTATTCTTCTTCATCTTGATCATCATCATCTTTTCTTCATCGTTTTCTTCTTCTTTATCATCTTGATCATCGTCTTCTGCTTCTTCATCTTGATCATCATCATCTTTTCTTCATCGTCTTCTTCTTTTTCTTCTTCTTCATCATCGTCTTCTGCTTCTTCTTCTTCAATGCAATCATCATCGTCTTCTTCTTCATCGTCTTCTTCTTCATCATCATCTTCAATGCAATTATCATCGTCTTCTTCTTCTTCACCATCTTCTTCTTCTTCTTCAATGCAATCATCATCGTCTTCTTCTTTTTTTTCTTCTTTTTCCTCGCTATCTTCATCATCATTTTTTTCCTCTTCGTCTCTTAAGTTATCATCTTTTTTGCAATTGCCATCATCATAATTGATTTATTCATAATGAGCAAATAATGAATAAAAAGCATTTTTTAAAAAATCATTTTTAATTTATACTTTTTTATTTAAATCTGTTTATTTTCTGCGTAAAATGAAAAGTTTAATTTAATAATTACATTTTTCATAAAATTAATATTATTTTCCTCATCATATTTTAGAAATATTTGATTTTTTACATAATGCACGTTTGATAATACGTTTATATTTATGAATAATTATCGGCTTTTCCTCGATGAAAAAAGAAAATAAAGAAGTATAAGCAGTATAACATAAATATACATTTAATTTAATATATATTTAATACAAATTTATGTATATTATCTATGAGGATTTTTGGATATCATTGATAAATATAAAAATTTTAAAATGCAATTCATAGCATTTACTGGAGTTATTGTATGTAAAATATGATGAAAAATCTTATATATAACGGAAAAGTGGATTACTTAAACAGAGTAATAAAAATATCGAATAATCGAAATAAATTGATAATTATCAAATTTAAGAATTGATTAATAAGAGTATAAATAGTGAATTGAAATACGATTGTGCATTGTTTGCATACTTTTGTAGCTTTTTATTGAAACTCTTTATCGAAATCAAATTAGATATCTTGAGTGGAAATGAAATTTTCGAATAAAATTTATGCCATTATAACTTTCATCATACAGTGATCAATATATATTTTTTGGGGATTATTCCTCCATGAATACCTAAATTGCCTAACCAAATTTTTCAACTATTTTTTTAAATTTTTTAAAAAAATGCATAACTTTATTTTTTTTTTGAAAAAAATGCATAATAAAAAATGTTTTCAGAAAAAAATCAACTTTTTTTTTGAAAAAGTGGGAAAAAGTGAAAAGCACCCTCTCGCACCTCTAACGAATTATTTTTTGAAAAATCAATTTTTTTTAAAAACAAAAAATACGTTATTTTTGTTCTCGCACTTCTTATTTTATGTAATAAAAAACGAAGATGAAGAAAACATCAGCATTGGCAAGTTTTATGAAACAATTGATTTTATGGGATTATCTTCCGAAAAATTCCAAGAATTCATCAAAAATTTCCAATCCAAAGAAATGACAAAAGTACTGTGGAACAAACTTTCGCCTTGCTTTTACATTAATTACCTCAATAAAAGCAAAAAAGAAAAAAACGATCGTTATTTGGCCAAAGATCGTCATTTTGAATACGATGGAAACGAGATCAGCTCGTTTAAAGGTATCATTAACAAATTAACCGAGGAAAGCGGAGGAAATGTCAACGATAAAGGGGAAGTCAAAGTTACTTCCTCGCCAACAAACGGAAATGATGTAATTTCAAAATATGCAGTCGATTTTGATAATAATCAGCATTACTTCCAATCAAAGAACGAGCCAAATTCGTGGATTAAATACGATTTTCAGGAAAGGACAGTCCGACCAACACATTATTCAATAAGAACTCGTCCCGACGGTGGAAAAGGCGACAACCATCCAAAGAACTGGATAATTGAAGGCTCTAATACTGATCAGGAAGATGATTGGATAATTTTAGATTCAAGAAATGATATTTCAATTCTTGATGATAGCAATACTATCCATACTTTTGATATACAAGCACAACTGACACCGGATGAAAGTTATCGTTACCTTAGACTACGGCAAACTGGTCCAAATACACAAAACGGAAATTATTATTTCTTAACGTTGTCAGCTCTTGAATATTTCGGAATACTGTATTCAAAATAGAAAATACTATGCTTTTTAATAATATTTTATTTTTTAAAGGTCTTATATCTATTAATTTACGATTTATTTTATATTGATTTTTGCTTTTTTCTTTAAACAAGGAGATACAACGAGTTCAGTATAATTTGCACATTTAATTTCTACGAAGAAAGAAAAACTCTAAACGATGGAGCAAAGATGCACTTGCTTCGATATATTTTAATTGTTTTTTTTTATTTTTAAAAAATAAATGAAGTAGCTTTTTGAAAGGCGTAGCCTTCAAAAAGCTACTTCAATTTATGTTTAATTATCTGTTTTATAACTTTTTGAGTATTTTACAAAACTCAAAAAGTGATACCTAGATAATTTTTTATTTTTCAAAATCCATTCAAAATTGAATGAAAATTTTTACGTTGGGCTCAGAATTTTTTTATAATTTATAAGTAAAAAAATGAGCCGGAGTCAGCCATACGAAAGAGTTATTCAGGGAGGCATTAAATACTCAATCAACGAAGAAGAAAATACAGCAAGCGTTGCCGGATGCCAAAGAAATACAATAAGAATAATTATTCCACGCGCGATCAACCATAAATCGAAAGAATACATTGTGACAACCATCTCAAGTGAAGCATTTAAGAACTCCAAAGTCAAATCAGTTGAATTTGCTTCAAATTCAGAACTCCAAACAATCGGAGAAGAAGCATTCTCACGTACAAAACTTGCAAGCATCAAGATTCCATCGCACGTCACACAAATTTACGAAGGTGCTTTTTATTGTTGCGAACAACTTGAGCGAGTTGAATTTGCTTCAAATTCAGAACTCCGAACAATCGGAAAATATACATTCTCACGTACAAAACTTGCAAGCATCGAGATTCCGGCAAGCGTTGTTGAACTGAAAGATGGTTGGTGCCGTGAAACAGATAAATTGCATCATGTTGAAGTTGAATCAGGAAATGCAGTGTATGCGAGCGTTGGCGGGAAATGCATCATTGGTAAGTCAGACAACAGCAAAGAAGACTATGACATTCTAGTTTTTATTGCACGTGACACAAATGAAGCGACAATTCCAGGAACTATCAAAATCATTGGCTCGTATGCATTCTCAGATACAAAACTTGCAAGCATCGAGATTCCATCGCACGTCACACAAATTTGCGAAGGTGCTTTTTATTGTTGCCATCAACTTGAGCGAGTTGAATTTGCTTCAAATTCAGAACTCCGAACAATCGGAAAAGAAGCATTCTCATGTACAAAACTTGCAAGCATCGAGATTCCATCGCACGTCACACAAATTTACGAAGGTGCTTTTTATTATTGTGAACAACTTGAGCGAGTTGAATTTGCTTCAAATTCAGAACTCCAAGCAATCGGAAAATATACATTCTCACGTACAAAACTTGCAAGCATCGAGATTCCGGCAAGCGTTGTTGAACTGAAAGATGGTTGGTGCTATGGAATGGATAAATTGTATCAAGTTGAAGTTGAATCAGGAAATGCAGTGTATGCGAGCGTTGGCGGGAAATGCATCATTGGTAAGTCAGACAACAGCAAAGAAGACTATGACATTCTAGTTTTTATTGCACGTGACACAAATGAAGCGACAATTCCAGGAACTATCAAAATCATTGGCTCGTATGCATTCTCAGATACAAAACTTGCAAGCATCGAGATTCCATCGCACGTCACACAAATTTGCGAAGGTGCTTTTTATTATTGCGAACAACTTGAGCGAGTTGAATTTGCTTCAAATTCAGAACTCCAAGCAATCGGAAAATATACATTCTCACGTACAAAACTTGCAAGCATCGAGATTCCATCGCACGTCACACAAATTTACGAACGTGCTTTTTTTTGGTGTAGACAGCTTCAGATAGTTGAAATTGAAGGGAATTCAGTAGATGAGTCATTTTACAAGGACTCATTTGGTGAGAGTAAGATTATCATGCTTCCATCCAGAAATGATCTACATTAAAATTTACTAATAGAATCATTTTGACAAAAATATCTCTTTCAGATGAAAGAAAAGATTCATAATAAAAAATAATTAATATAAACAAAATTTTAATTTATTGAGATAATCAAAATTGTGAATGAATTCATTCAAGATCCTATGCATTGTAGAAAAAGCAACTTTGATACCGAATTACTATATTCAGTTATAAGCAAATGCACAACTTCTCAGGACTGAGCTGATCTTGATGGCTATTTCGATGCCAATGGAGCATCTAAGCTCAAGAATTATTGCTCCTGTTTTCGATACACGATTTTTAATCTGATATACATCAAATTCTACTGAAGCTGTTAAAGACATTTTATATGCTGTTTGTCCAAATGCAATTAAAATCTCAATACCCGTTTTTCCAATCGTCTTTCCAGAAGACGTCAAGAAAAGAGTTTTTTATAGTGAAAAATTTTGTTTTCAAATTTTCCATAATGAATTCATTCAGGAAAAAAATCAAAATAAAAGAAATGAAACTATTTATTTATCAATTATTTTGTGTAAACGTTTTGATCACTGTTATTTAAGGGAATTGGATTATGTTGATTATCTTTTTTCTTTTTAACTACCAGAAATGTTATTGCAACTACAGCAACATTAGTCATCAAAGCAGCCAAGACATAAAAGACAATTTTTTCATTTAAAGACTTCTTATTAAAATTCGAAACGTTCATTTTCTTTTCTGATTCAATATCAATGATGTTTACAACAGAAGAATGATTGAATCCAGTTATTGCATCATCAGTTGGGTCCACAATTCCAGTATAAAAGTTCAGATCACCTGTTGGTTCCTCGTAGTAAAATGTTTCAACGTCTATGAATTGATGTTCATCATCACCAGCCTCAAACACGAGTGTTTTAGTGATATCGATGTAGTTCTTTCCATGTACAGCAGTACATGGAGCTGTTTGAAATGTTACTGTTGCTTTCTTAGCTTTACCACCAACACGTTTGACCTGAACTGTTACAGTTTGATCTTCATTTACAGAGTATTCAGAAGAAGCGATTTCAAACATTCCTTGATCTTTGTTGTCTAGATAAAGGAGCGAATGAAGAGCAATTGCTTCAGATGCACAGACGAGTTTCACTGTATGTTCACCGTATGACAAAACTACATCATCTGATGTATACAAAATTTGTCTTAGTTGTCTTATTTTTGATTTGTAGTTGACTGTTGCAACCTTCTTATCATAGACGTAAACTTCAATGTTTCCATGACCTTGATCGACAATTCCAGTGACATAAAAACGTGTTCCTGTGAAGGTTGTAGATGCCGAAGCACCAACAACTTTAGTCCAGATTCCTTCATCTTCAGTTGTCCATTTTTGAGTTGTTGTGAAAATCTTAGAGTCGATGCTTGTGAGTCCTTCGAATGCACCGACTGCTTTGTAAACTCCAATCGATTGAATAAGTGGAACGGCTTGTGATTCAACAATCGTAACACGAACTTTATCAGCACTTACAGCGTTAGTTCAACTTAAATGACGATATCCGATTGTTTCAGATTCATCGAACAAAGTCCATTCATTTTCAGGTGTCGACTTTTTGTGAACTTCAATTTTTAATTTTGCGATTCTTTGACCGAGTTAAATGTGCTCTTGAATCGAGATTAAATCGAATGTTTTGTAATCACCTAAGTCGATTGTGATTGATCCAGTTGTTTGTCCATCATCCATTGTCCAAAATATATCATTGAAAATCACTTATTAAGCATATTTGATCTTTGTAAATACAAATTTACACCATATCAAATAGCAAAATTTGAATGATCTTTAGAAGTTGTCCAATATTTTGAATCAATTAAAAATAAATTTCTTAATAAGTGATTTGATTATTTAAAAATTGAAATAATAAAAATATAATAATTCAAAATTTGTGTACATTGAATATTCAAAAACAAAAAAATGTTCTACTTCTATAATTATACATTTCAAATATCTACAAATATAAAATTTTATTTTTTTTTTTTTAACTTTGATCGTTCTATTAAAAAAAAAACATTTATTGATTGAAGTTACAAAATTCTATAATCTATAGTAAAATATAAAAAGTATTATTCTTGTCTTTGATAGAACAAAATATAAGCTCCGCGGGCATGCGCTTTTTCTCTGCTGATTTTTGAAGTCATTGAGTCACTAAAGTAATACCAAGACCCTGATGCAGGGTCAATCACAGCAGCAGTATAATGACCACCTCCAAGACCTCCCCTATGAAATACGACGCCGATCAAGTTGAAAATTCCATTATCACTTTTTGCAAAAGTTTTAGCATCAAGTGTATCAGGATAATCAACCGTAGTGTCAATCTTTGAGGCATATTGGCCTTCACCAGAAAATCTCTTTAAATGAATTATGAGCATTTTATTACCGCATTTTTCAACTCCCATTTCCTTTGTTGCACAGACCATTTTCCTGCAGTTTTCACACTTCCATTTGTTGTTATTATCGAGGACTTCGCTTTTAGAGAAATTCTTCAAACAATCCTGAAGTTTAATTGCTGAAAACTTCCTTGTTATAGGAAGAGATAAAAAAATAAACGGATCATGAACTTTTTCAATGTGCCCACAATTTGGACATTTTACACTTCCGTATAAAATTCCGTGAAAAATGTCAACAATTGGACTCGAATTTTGACTGATGTGTACATCCCAGCTGTCAGAATTGGAAGTCGTAACAATGGGTTGATCATGGCCTCCTGCATAGCTACTTTGGTTCATGTCTTCGTGCAGTCCATCGAGGAGAGAGCCGAGGAGTTCTTGAGAGTCATGTTGGCCGAAATTCGAGAATCTTGTGTACTTGCTAACGATAGCTCGCCGAAGGATGGAAGGGTCACGGGCACCTTTTGGAGGTCCATTACAAAGGTCTTCAAGGAAGCTACGATAGACACGTGCAATTTGACCATGAGAACTTTTTCTGTTGTTCGGATTCAATTGGCTTTCAAATTTGCTTGAAAGAATGAAATTGGTCAAGGGCATGACTCTTACAAGGCACTGGACAGCTGCATTGAAGAAGCAAGTGTTGCCGAGATTAGTGAGACCAACTGTCTTCGGACAAATAGCACCCGAATTCTGGAAATTGGAATTTTGTATGTGACCATTTATACTCACAATTTTCTTTGGTGAATTTTCGGCTGTTTTCGAGGTTGCTTGTTCACCGCTCTTCATAGTTTGTTTTGCTAATAGATTGTCTTCTGTTTTCTGTGTACTCAATTTTCTGAGGTTATTTGGTCGCGAACTTTTTGAATTAAAATCAATCTGACTTTTTGATGATGGATTTCTGTGCAATTTCAAACTAGATGGAGCAGCATCGACATCCTCTTCATTCTTTTGTTGCATTTGAAGCTTATTCTGCCTGAGATCAAGCTCCTTTCCGTACACACGACTTATTTGATTCATTTTGCATGACTCGTCAATTGTTTCTATTGAATTTATTTTGATGTGTTTTGTAAAGGAAAAACCATTTGGATCAAGGTTGTAATTATTGCAAATCTGTCTCTTGACGTCTTCAAGTTCCCACTCCAAGTCGGTGCAGTATTGGATCGGCGAGTGTGAAGTGGAGTATGAATTTGTGCCTGGACGTCTAATTGGCAAATAAATGCTGAATTGTAAGCAGTTTGCGTTAGGAAATAAAAGAGCTTCTTCGCCATTTTTTGGATTTTTGAGAAGATAAGCTTCTATTTTTTGCATTTGTCCAAACTTATTCGTTATATCGTTCCATTGATTATAATCAATGATTTCAAAATCTGTTCCTCGCTTCAGGTTTGCTTTAACTTTATCTGCAATTAAAAGTTTTGTTGTGTTTAAATTTTTCGGGGATTTGCCTTTTTTATTTAGCCAATTCACAAAATCATTATAAAAATCTTTATTTACTAATACAACTCTTTTCGGTGTTTCTGTAGCTTTGATTCCAACAAGTTGGTCTATGTTAGCATTGAATTTTTTTTTAGCATGCGTTTTCTTTTTAAAAAACTTTGTCATTGATAATAAGCAATTAATAAAATGATTTAAATAAAATTAAAAAGTAAAACATTGAAATATTTGAATACTCTTCTCAAATTAAATTAAAAAGTCAATTCAAATTTTGTTTATATATATTAAAATATATTGTTTAACTTCTGTGTAAATTATAATTTTCTAGTTCCAAAATATTTTTAACAAAATAAATAAATTATTTTTAAATGTGATCTCTATAAATAATAATAAATTTTGGTGTTTTGTGTATAAAATACTCAAAAAACAAAAGTGTAAATTTCCCAAAAACAAAATATTAGTTTTTTTTCGTGCTTTCTACATTAAACATTTGAACATTCATTGTAATACTCAATCAGGACTAATCTTTAATAATTGTTATCTTTTATGTAATATCAATAAAAATGAAGAATTTGTAATCAATAATAATTGTGATTCTTATCCATATTGAAAATTTAAATTTTATTTCATTTTGAACAGATTATTTAATTATTCAATTATATAAAAATAAAGTAGTTAATTTTTCAATGAATTATACTTTTTTTTTTAAATGGTAATGAATAATATAAAAATTTAAAAAATTACGCTTCATTCCATTTCATTTTAATTTTAAGATTATAAAACAAATGACATACGTCGATACACCAGACAAAAAACAAAAGCACCCACATTATGAACATCGTACAACTAAGCTTGATCTCAAAGATAATGAATTTACAAGCAAAAAGTTCCAAAAAGTTAGAAAATTTTCCACACATAAGAATCTCCTCAAGTCATTTGGAAGAATTGGAATGTGTTTGAATGACAAACAATTAAGCAACATAACGAAAGATGCTTTTCAAAAAGCTTGTCTTATATTAATCAACGATTATGACCAAGAAGACAAAGAATTAGGAGTTGGACCATTAAATGACGGTTATCTTGTTGGATTGAAGCATCATCGTCTTGGTTTCAAAGTATTTTATCTTTATAATGCCAGAATGGAAGAATTTTCAACATATTTGAGATTTTTCATGAATATTACAACTCAATCTTTAACGGTTTTCTATTCAGGTCGTGATGACAATTCGGAAGGAATTGAATTCAAAGCTGGAATTCTCTCAAAAAGTTCAATAAGAGAAATAATCAAAGATAACAGCAATGGGCAAACACGATTTATGTTCATTACCGATTGCCTCGGAGGAGGATCTGTTTTTGACATCAACGGCTGCCAAAATGCGATTTCATTTTCAGTTGCAAAAAATGGCACAATCGAGTCAAAAGAAATAAGAAGGACCCACGGAATTTTCACTTATTATTTCTGCAAGATCACAAGTGATTGTCCAAATATCACACCAAAGAGACTCGTTGAAAGAATCAATCCTTCGCTTACCAGATTCAATGAACTTTTCACATGCGAAATGAGCAACGAAACACTCGAAGATAGCCCAATTTTCTTCAATTAGAATAGATATTTAATTTAATTTAATCATGTATTGAATAAATAGATTCTATTTTTAAATATTTTCTATTTAAAAATATTCAAAAAGTTGTACTTATTCAAAAAGTTGTACTTATTCAATCTATGATTTTTCACATGTCTTGATCTGAATCTCAATCTATTTCATTCTTCAACTGCATGGATTTCATGCAAAATCAGATATTCTTTTAATCTTTGGGAGAAATATTTTCAAAATTTGGAATAATCGACAAATGATATAAAGTTATGAGATCAAAAAAATAAATTATATCTAGTATAAATGATATTTTTTTTTGAATACTGCATGAAAATCAATTAGGCTGACTTTAAATTTATTATTAATTAGGTTTTAATTTTTTTTCTATTGCTAATATTTGTGATTGCATACATACTAATTAAAGTGCCCCAAAAAAATAGGGGTCTCATTCAATAAAATGGGGGTCGACGATCAAGTTAAGAAAAAATTGAATATTTTTTCAGAAAATATAATTTTAAGAAAAAAATTTTTTTTCAAATATTTTTTTCTCAAAATAAATTTTTATTATCGTTTTCCCTTGAAATTAATTATTTTTTGAATCGACCCCCTTTTTTTTGAATCGACCTCCTTTATTTCTCTCACTTTATATGTTTAAATTATCGTTTTCCCTTGAAATGAATGTTTTTTGTTTTAAAATGTTATTTAAATGATTGATGTTTTAATTGCTGCATTTATGTCAATGGTTCCATCAATCAAATAAAGTTTCACAAGTGTGTAATAGTCAAATTCACATAAATAAAAAAACATGTTTTTGTATTTCATGTTTGTTGGGAAAAAACAATAATTGTAAGATTCAGTTGCATAACGATAAAGATTATCATAATATTCATTTTCAATGTTATTTTGGAGATATTCTTCGTTCATTATATTGTCAATGAGGTAGTTCGAAATATCGTTGTGATGACATTTAATCGATTCTTCAAGAATTCTTTCATAATCATTATATGGTGGTGAAACATGATTGTCTTCAAGATATCTGATCAGTTCTGCATTACAACTGTGAATACCATAAATCCACATCGATGATGTCAGTTCAACTCCTTTCTTTTCAATGTATTTGATGATGTCATTCGAACCGTAAAACGATGCATATTCAATCAGACTGATTTTGTCTTTTTCTGTCAAAAGTTGATTCGTTTCAAAAATTGATTTTTTGATTTCAATTTCAAGTGACAAATTTCTTTGTTCTGTAAATCTGATGAATTCTTTGATTTCGTTATTTCGAATCAATTCATACAAATAATCATCATTCAATCCTTCTCGTCGTTTTTCATAGAAATTTCCTTCAACTTCTTTGTTTATTCGTTCAATAAATTTATTGTCTTTTAATGATTCATTCTCGCGGCCGTATTTTTCAATGTTTCCTTCTGTGACAAACCGTTTGATTTCTGGTTGAAAATATTCACAATAGTTCTCTTCGACATATTCTGAACTAGTAATTATTGAAAAAATGTATTCATCAATTATCATCAGTTTTTCTTCAAGAAGAAATAGAAGGATTCGCTTGTTATCTTTGAAAATGTTGAATATTTCTGAATTTGAAAAATATTTTTGGAGATCTTGTTTGAATTGTCTTAAAACTCGCTAAACTTTAGAAATAAAATTCCGAACACGATGATAATTGCTCACAATGTTGACTATTAATTGTAATAATGCTTTGAATTCATGTTGGTCATTAATTATTTGTTGAATCGAGACAAGATTAATGAAATTGTAATATTTGACTTCTCCATCTGATTCTTCTTCAAGGAATTCCAGAAAGGAACTTTGAATACTTTTCATTTTGTCAATAAATGTTTCAGAACTCATTTTTACAAAATAAAATTGAATAAAATTAATGAAATGTGATATGAAATATTAAATAAGGTTTTTTTATATCAGAAAAAATAATTTGTAAACCATTCATTTATTTACAGATAATGGTTTACTGACTGTATAGGTTCAACAACTGTCAATTCGTTTACTGATGGCAATACCACGCTTTTCAATTTTGATAATACCAGTTCATTGCTTGGCATTACGGTAAATATTCGTTATTTCAGTATCGACACTCCAGAATCCACCATCTGTGTAGAAAAGTGGGGCAAAGCGGCTTCGTTGTTTGTAAAGGAGCAACTTTCCGCGGAAACAATTCAAATACCTTATATAATCTTGTTTCCACGTGATATATACAAGGCAATTCATTATAAAAAAGTAAAGATTGCCAATTTCACCAGTTTAAATTTTCAAGGCAACTCCAAGTGAATCATAAATTCTGATTAAGCTATCTGGAATTATTTCTTTGGTGAAATATACTCTAGACTTGCTTATTAAGACTAAAAATGAATAATATGAATCATATCATTATTCATACCAAAAACTATCAGTACAGTATTTTTTTTTAATTGAAAATTGAAAAGAATAGTTAAAAATTATTTATTATTTTAAGTAAAGGTGAATTTTTTGTGCGATCTCATTGAATTTTTGTAAACCTTATAATTTTTATGGAAACAAAAAGCTATGAAAATCTACTAAAAAATATTGCAAAAAATGATCAATTATTCCTAAACATTACAAAGAAAATCAAGATATATTCATCATCTACAAAAATTGCAAGAAATAAAAAGATAATCAATCTTGATTTTAATTCATTAGTTAAATGTATGGAAAAACAAAGATCAAATGAAATTAATGTTGAATATCTCAAGAATGACAACAATTTTATTTACTGGATTTTATTTAGCTTTAATGAAATTTTTATTTTTGACCAAATAAATCTGAATGAAAACAAGCAATTTTTTAAAAGCAAAATTCCGTCATTTTTATTTTCATATACATCGGACCAATGCCAAAAGCTTTTCATTTACATGATAAATGATACAAATTGCATTAATATATCATTGAAAATGAATAAAAAAGAATTGGAAAACAATTTAAAATCGCTGAAATGCAAAATTATTGATTTTCTAATCAAAAGAAGTCAAATTCGAACGAGAGAAATGCGTGAAAAAATGAATTCAAGCAATACAAAAACATCAAACAAATTTGAAATTCACGATTTTGTGTTTTTGTATGATATGACAAATATTGTGAATTTATGTTACAACATAAATGATCAACATTTGTATGTATTGAAATCATACAAGAGCGAATGTGACAATCCGAACAAATTATTTGAACGTGAAGTGAATTTTTATAGAGCAATTGATAACAAGAGCAGATTTATTGCAAAACTATTTGGAACTATTGATAAAGATACTGTAAAATATATTGTTCTTGAATATATTGAAGGAGAAACATTACGAGATTTCATTCTAAACAATAAACTTGATGAAACAGATAAAATTAAAATCATTCTTGAGATTACATTCACTGTTTTTTATATTCATTTGAAAGGCTTTTTATTAAGAGATATAAAATGGGATAATATAATGATTGATTATAATTGTAATGCAATTTTGATTGATTTTGATTTAAGTAAAAAAAATTTAAATGAATCTGAAAGAACAAGTTTTATTGGATCAGTTCTTTTTATATCTCCTGAACAATATCAATATGATCAGCATTCATTTGAATCAGATGTATATTCACTTGGAATGATTATCCATTTTATTATAAGCCAAAAATCATTTGAAGATTTATTAACGAATTCATTTCTTGATAAATTACATAAGCAAAAAAGAAATATAATGGAATATAATGAATTTTCAGCACTTCCTCAAGAGAGTAGAAATTTTGAAAAATTCAAAGATATATACATGCAATGTCTTCATTATTCTCCAAAGTCAAGATTGCCAATTGATTATTTTATTATTTCTTCTTTATTTCATTTTACAAATATTTATCAGAATAATCTTGATTTGATTACTTTTTTACACATTGTCCTCTTTTTATTTTTTTGTCTGGTTAAAATGGAAGATCAATTAAAGAGTATGTATTTGATTAACTATTTTGGTTTGGAAGAAATCTTGAAAGTTTTTGATTTAAATAATATGATTGAATGCATTCAATATTTTAATATGATTTTAACAACTAAGAATTTTAAACATGAAAATCAAAAATCACAAAATAAATGCATTGTAAATAAATATGAAATTTTGCATATTATCAATGAAATTTTAAGTTTTATCAACTTTGATCGCTGCAATTATTGTAATAAGAGTAGTTTTTCAGATCGTTTATGCATAATTGGGAATATATTATATGGATATTGGTTCAATTCAAAAGATATCAAAAGAGCAATTCATTATTATTCTCTTTCAGCAGAATTGAATAATTCAGAAGCACAATATCAACTAGGAATCATATATTTAGATGGAAAATTTATTCCACGAAACATCAATAAATCAATTCATTATTTTTCAATGGCTGCAAATTCTAATCATTCAGAATCACAATACGTTCTTGGAACAATTTATTCTTCAGGTCTATATTTTTCAGGAAATATCAACAAAGCGATTTTTTATTTTCAACTTGCTGCAAATCAGAATCATCTAGAAGCACAATTCAGCCTTGGAATCATTTATCTTACTAAAGATTATAATGTTCAGGATATAGATAAAGCAATTCAATATTTATCAATTGCTGCAGATCAAAATCATTCTGAAGCACAATATTTCCTTGGAGTAATTTATGCATCAGGCGAAGTTGTTCAACGAGATATCAACAAGTCTATTAATTATTTATCACTTGCAGCAAATCAAAATCATCTAGAAGCACAATTCAGCCTTGGAATCATTTGTTTTACTAAAGATTATAATGTTCAGGATATAGATAAAGCAATTCAATATTTATCAATTGCTGCAAATCGAAATCACTCAGAAGCACAATATTTCCTTGGTGTCATTTATGAAACAGGCGAATGTACTCATCAAGATATTGATAAATCAATTTTTTATTATTCACTTGCTGCCAATCAGGGGTATTCAGCAGCACAAAACGATCTTGGAGTTTTATATCTCGAAGCTAAATATGTTAAGCGAGATATTCAAAAAGCAATTCATTATTTTACACTTGCTGTGAAACAAAATAATCCAAATGCTCAATATAACCTTGGAGTTATCTATATGTATTGGATATATCCTAAAGATATTGTTAAATCACTCTATTATTATTCACTTTCTGCAAAACAAAATAATTCTCAAGCACAAACTTTGCTTGGCTTTCTTTATTATAATGGTGAATTTGTTTCAAAAAACATTAACAAAGCAATATATTATTTTCAACTTGCCGCAAACCAAAATAATTCTTTAGCACAACTTATTCTTGGATTGCATTATTTAAAATTTCCTCATAATAAAGAGTGCATTAAAAAAGGATTTTATTATGTTTCCCTTTCTTCATTAAATAGGAATGTAATTGGTCATTTTATTCTCGGTTTCTTATATCATGAAGGTGAAGTGGTTGAACAAGATATTAATAAAGCAATTCATTATTATAAAGAAGCATCATCATTTAATCACAATTATTCAAAAAATAATCTTGGAATCATTTACAAGCATGGATTTGGTGACGTTGTTTCACTAAAAATTGGTTTATCAATTGAATATTTTAAAGAAGCAATTTCTCAACGAAATGACAAAGTTAGTATGTACAATTTAGCTCATCTTTATTTCTATGATGATACAATCAAAGACAATCTTAATAGATCAATTGATTTACTAATGAAATCAGCAAAACTGGATTTTTTCCCAGCAAAGTTTTTATTATGCTTGTCATTAATTAAAAAGCATAAATTTAATATTAATAATGTACGAGAAGAACTTGATACAGTCATCGATGAACCAAAAGATATGGCAATGGAAATTTGTCAAATAATTAAATGTTATCAATTAGAAGTTGAATTTATTTATTGGAGTTATCATGAGGATTTCAGAACAATTGATTTTTTATATGCAAATTTCGATAGAATTATTCAATCTGATGATATTAACGTGCAAAAAAATGAAAAGAAGCAAGATCCAAATAAAAATATCAAGAAAATTACAAAATACTTCTATGAAGGGTTTGGTATTGATATATGAAAAACTTATTTTAAAATAGGTTATGCATTTCAATCTTTCATGATTTAAGCATTTGGTAAACATTAAACTGATGAATCTTGTTTTTCCCCATTGGATAAATGAAGTACTGTTTTCAAGATTAATAAATCATCAATTTATTTGCCTCTATGTCAAATAATATAATTCAAATTGGTATTTTATCGAAACTACCCAGTTGCATATGGCGCTATCGCCAATGTGCGTATATTTTTAATAAGAATTATAGCTCGATTTATATATCATAATGAACAAAATATAATTTTATGGCATTTTTTTGGGTGTATTTTTTGTACCAAAAATCTACCAAAATTTCAAATATTTTCTCAAAAAGTTCCGAATTATTGACAAATACCAAATTTTTAGGAAAATTTACCAAAAAAATCATATATTGAAAAAGTGAATTTTTATTTATAAAGTTGATTAATTTTTATAAAGATTTTAAATGCTTGTAGCAAAATTAAGACTATAAAAGTAAGATTTAAATTAAAAAAGTTTATTTAGGTATTTCTGCATTCCTACTGAGAATTGATTCTTTAATTTCATTTTTGAGTGACAACGAAGGTTGAATTCATAAACTGTGAATTCAAACAAAATATCCAATCATCAAGACGAATATATCATTCAAAAGATCCAGAACAAGAAGAAAACTTTGAACTGACAAATGACAATTGTATTTTTGAAGGGAATCGAGCGAAAAGTCATGGAGGATGTCTCTACATCAAAGTCAAACAAACAGCCACGATCAAAGAGAGTCAATTCAAAGGAAATTTAGCTGAAGAGGAAGGACGAGGAGGGAGTATTTACATCATTGGACCAGGCTCGGTTTCAATTGAAGACTGCACATTTGAAGGAGACTCATCATTGAAAGAAGGCGGTTCAAAAATATAGTTAGACGATAAATCTGTTTAAGTTCCTATAAAACAAGAAAATTAATATGTAAAAGGTAGATTAAAAATTTTTATTATATTTTACCTAAGTTAAACGATTATTTGCATATCATGCTTAGACATATTTATCGTATATCTTTATACAATGCCAAAATTGAATCATGCAATATATCATTTGATAATGCCGACAGTGAATGCGGCTGCATTGATTTTGATACACTTGGATGCAGAATAGACAATTGAAATCTATCAAGAACGAACTCGAAAGGATCAATTTTGATCAGACATTTTCAATGACAAATTGCATTTTTGAAGATTGTAAAGGTGACACTTCAAGATGCTTTTCAATTTCCTTGATTAAGAATTTAGGATTGACTTTTGAAAACAACATCATTCAAAAAATGCAAGCCACCGGTTCCAACGGCTATTTTGGCTCAATTACATTCAATAAAATAGCAAACTTTGAT
Source organism: Tritrichomonas musculus (assembly GCA_039105265.1). Classification (NCBI taxonomy): domain Eukaryota; phylum Parabasalia; order Tritrichomonadida; family Tritrichomonadidae; genus Tritrichomonas; species Tritrichomonas musculus. The sequence goes on along the minus strand of JAPFFF010000383.1, from coordinate 2,753 downwards.
ATGAAGAATATCAAGTTCATTGAAAATCAATGCAACAGCTTGTATGGCGGAGGTTCTGGCTTGTTAATTTCATGAACAGAGAAAATCATAAAAAATAAATAAATAAATTCTGAAGAACGAATTTTTTGAGACTATTAATATATGATTTAGTAAAACGAAACAAAAACTCCATAAGAGAAAAAACAAAATAATTTCACAAAATTATAATTCAAATAATTGAATACTAAAAAGTGGGAAAGTTCATGTTACAATCACCTACATATAATTTACATTTACAATACAATCCAAAATATACAAATAAAAGATGTTTATGAATTCTAATAATTTTAAATCAATTGAAGAAGATTCTTTTGTTATAAAACCTCCTGAAATAAAGAACAAAAATTATTTATCAGAAACTTTTTATTAATAAAAAACACATTATAATGGCACATTTCCTTCATATACCAAATCAAAATTAATATCGCCTTTTCTAATTCGAGTAAATTCAAGAAATGCCTCTATTGCTTTTGCCATGCTTTTTTCTACTCATTTTCCTTTGGCATGATAACAACCCAAGTAAAAGAGAGCATCTGGATTTCCTTTTTTAGCAGATCTTTCAAAGCATTCCAAAGCTTTTTTATAATCTTTTTCAACACATTTCCCGTCAGCATAAAAAGTGCCAATTTTGAATAATGCCTTTGAATTTCCTATTTCGCCTGATTTTTTGAAATAATTAAGAGCCAATAAATCATTTTTCTCAACATCCAAGCCTTTATAACACATTTCGCCAAAATTGAGATAAGATTCTGAATTTCCATTTTCATCTGAAAATTTAAACCATTCAATCGCCTTATTGACATCCTTATCAATTCATGTTCCTAATTGATAAAACAAAAATAGCACTCAAATTTTTAAGTTCGGCAGCTTTTTGAATACATGGAAGTGCTTTTGAATAACTTTCTTCAATTATATAAAACTTTCCTACTTTTTCATTATCTTGACCAAAACCTTCACCATTTAAATAACAGATTCCTAATATGAACAATGATTCTGAATGATTTAAATCAGCTGCTTTTGTTAAGTATTCGATTGCTTTTGAATAATCAACTTCAAGCATTTTACCACACTTATAAAAGGTAGCAACTTTATGCATCGCTTTTGGATTTCCTTTTTCAGCTGCTTTCAAATAAAATTCTAATACTTTTTAAATAACATTCGGAAACTTTAAACATCACTTCTGAATCTCCAAGTTCACACAATTTCAGATAGTATTCAAATGCTTTCTCAGCATTTCGTTCAACACATTTCCCTTCATGATACATGACTGCTAAATGCCTGATGGCATCAATATTTCCTTTTTCTTCCAATTGTTTAATGCATTCAATTGCTTTCGCGTAATTCTGTTCTACAAAATCACCATTGAAATATTCTTCCAATTGATATATCGAACATTCATGGCCTTGTAAGCTTGCCTTTTCATAATATTCAATTGATTTCGCATAATTCTGTTCAACACCGTTTCATTCTTCATATAAAATTCCTAAATAGGAAAAACTCATAGAAAATCCTAATTGAGCTGCTTTTTCATAACATTCAATTGCTTTTGAATAATTTTGTTCAACTTCTTCTCCTCGCTCATAGAGAATACATATATTATGAAACACAAGTGGGTCACCTTGTTCACAAAGTCTTAGACATCGCTCAAAATTAGTCAATGGTTATGATTCATGGGAACCTAGCTCGCTATTTTTCATTTTCTAAAATGATATGAATAATAAAAATTTTACTATAAATTGTGAGGAATGGCTCAACTTTCTTTCAATTTTAAAATTTTTATGAATTTGTAGGAACCTTTATCATACAACTTTAATTTTCATTTTATACATATCTTTTATAAAATATTTCTTCTCAAATTTTTGATTAATTTCAAAAGTTGAATTGCTTGTTATCTTTGAATTCTCGAGATCGATAATTGATTTACTTTTGATATTGATAAATAAATATACACTGATACTAGATATCGATTTCAGAGATCGAGAATTCTCATTTTTTAATATCAGAATTTTCATTTTAACTTTCTGGTATATATGATCGTTATTTAAATTCAAAAAATTCTGATATCAGAATTTTCATTTTAACCAGGGATGGGCCCCGTGCTCAACGGGATCACCTGGGAAATGTCAGAATTTCGGCCAGAAATAAAATTCGCTGGAATACCATTGAATTTGACATTAACAAATTTGATAAATTGATTGAAATCATTTTCATATCACATTTCATTAATTTTGACAAAATTTTATTTTGTAAAAATGAGTTCAGAAGCATTTGTTGAAAAAATGAAAAGTATTCAAAGTTCCCTTCTGGAATTCCTTGAAGAAGAATCAGATAGTGATGACAAATATGAAAATTTCTTTAATCTTGTCTCGACTCAACAAATAATTAATGACGAACATGAATTTAACGCATTATTACGATTAATAAACAGGATTGTGAACAATCATCATCGCTCTCGGAATTTTATTTCTAAAGTTGAGCGAGTTTTAAGACAATTCAAACAAGGTCTCCAAAAATATTTTTCAAATTCAGAAATATTCAACATTTTCAAAGATAACAAGCGAATCCTTCTCTTTCTTCTTGAAGAAAAAATGATGATAATTGACGAACACATTTTTTCAATAATTACGAGTTCAGAATATGTCGTAGAGAACTATTTTGAATATTTTCAACCAGAAATCAAACGGTTTGTCACAGAAGAAAACATTGAAAAATAC
>JAPFFF010000382.1:0-24128 GCA_039105265.1 Tritrichomonas musculus | reverse complement strand
AAATATAATTCCAATTTTTGTATTTTGATAAAATTTCATATTATTTATTTAAATAGAGTCACAAGTGCAATTCAAATTTTCATATCTTAATCTTATTCTTCTTTAATTAATTCATCAAATTCAATATAATTTGTTTAATAAAATTATATAATATTTGTTTAAATGGAATTTAAAATTAAAAAATTTTAATACAATTTAAATATAAAATATTTAATAAAATCTCAATTTCATAAAATACATAATTTAATAGAATTTTATTAATATGTTAATGAAACTCCTTTACATATTGCAGTTAAAAATGAAAATATTGAAGTGATAAAAGAGTTATTATCGCAGAAAAGTATTGACATAAAAGCCAAAGATGAAAATGGAAACACCCCTTTTGATTTAACCAACAAAAATGAAATTAAAAACTTGGTAAATTGGTAAAATTAACTTGAATTTATTTTTATAAATCACTTTTTATTCTATAAATAATACTAAATCTTATTGTTTTTCGTGCAATTTCTAATGTAAAAAATCAAACTAAACTTTGTTTTTTTTTTTATTTTTTGGAAAATTATTAAATTAAAATATTTCTCATTATACACCACTTAAAACATTGTAGAAGGAGGAAATAAAAGAGTCTATTCGTACATGCTTGAATGCAAATTTGAAGATTGTTGATTTTAAAAACAAATAATTAAAAACCTTTTACGGTTTTTCGAGCAAATTTCTAAAGCCATCATTCTCAAAGTTTATTTTTACATGCTTGAGTGCAAATTTAAAGATGGTTGATTTTAAAAACGTATTATTTTCAATAAAAAAAGCTGAAAAAAAAATTAATAATAAAAATGAAATTAGTTAGGATGAAACAGAGAGGGAAAAAATTATTAAAAAGAAGTGATTTTTATTTATTTAATGTTTTTTAGGTATTTCGTACTTTACATTTAATGAATCTAAAACCGAATAGACTCTTTTATTTCCTCTTTCTACAATGATTTGAAGTGGTGTATAGTGAGAAAAATATTAATTTATAATTTTACAAAAAATAAAGATCATAACATCATAAATACAAAAAAGAAGGAAAACGCCATTTTCCCAATATATATCAACTCTTGGATCTTTTAAAAGTTCAATTACAACATCAAAACTACTTTGAACAGCAGCAACAAAAAGTGGAGTTGAATTAAATCAAATGAAATGTAATAAAAATAAATTAATTTTTAACCCAATAAAACAAATAAAATGATTAACAGCATCTACACTATTTACATTAATTTTTGGATGTTTTAATAGCATTTTAACAATATAAGCATTATTGCAGCATGCAGAAAAATGCAACGGTGAGTTACCATTAAAACAATCAAATTTCAAATTTCATAAAAAATCATTTGTAATTTCTTTTTCAATGTTCACATCGATTTCTGGAATTGTATATAAAATGTTAAACAAAGTACGAATATCATAGCAACAGCAGCTTGAAAAAATACTACTGATATAGTTTATGTTTGTTAAGTATTCAGTGTTGTTATTCAACAATTCATTAAGAACATAATAATTGGATGATCTAATTGCATCATCAACCAAATCGAAATCAATATCAATTTTATAATTAGATGAGAAATAATCATACAATTCATTCCTATGAACAAGAATCGTCCGAAACAAAATAAACTGATTCGGAACAATTCCTTTCTTTTCAAGAAGATGAATAATATCAAAATTGCCACCAAAAACAGCTGCTAAAAGAATATTGCTTGGAAAAGTGTCAAGATGGCAATATAAATATTTAAAAATGTTGATTGATCCAAAAGATGCCGCATACTCAATTAATGTGTTGCACATATATCGCATATCACTACTTACTTCATATATTGAATCCGGTATTTTGAAGTCTAATGGTAAATTTGTGCGCGAAATGTAATCACTAAATGAATCAACATCATCTGACCGAATTATTTTAGCAATTGTTGAATCACTATGATATTCTTTTCGTTCAATCCGAAATTGATCTAATTTGTCTTTGTATGGGTCTGCTAATTCTTTGATTAACCTATCAATGTTTTTTGATCCTTCATACTCAATATATTCTGGCATGAGGAAACGATATAGCTCGTAATACCGATATACTGAGATTTGCTCAAAATCAATGATACCATTTTCGTACAAAAAAAGAAGAATTGGCGTATTATTTTTAAAAGAATGGAAAATTTCATCTTTTGAAAATGTTTTGAGAATTTGAGCTTTGATACTCAAAATTATTTCATTAACTTTATCTTTTTCTTTAGCAATATTTCTCGAAGATGATATCCGATTCAATAACTCAAGAAAATCATGAAATTTGTAAATATCATTAAATATTTGAAATTGATGAAGTTTATCTAATAAAGAATTTAAAGATTCTTTATCATCTACAAAGGATATGATTGCAGTTTGAATTTCAATCATTTCTTGAATGCAATTGATATAATCTAATTCCATTTTATAATGAATGTTTAAAAATTATAAATTTGAATAAGCTCATATAATAATTTCAATTCAAATTAAGATGCAATCCCAATAATTAAATTTAGATTTTTTGATACTAAAAAGAATTAAATTTTCTTTAAAAATGCATTTATTCTAGGTTCTAAATGGTTAGTAAAAAAAAATTTCGAAACATTTATATGTTGAGATAAATCAACATTCGAGAATAAAATCGATGCTTCTCCGCCATATTTGTCAAGATATGAAAACAATATTTTCATCATTTCGTCTTCTTTGTCTTTTTCATCTTTCTTGTCTTTCTTTTCGTTGTTATTATTCTTCAAATGTTTCTTCAAAATTCGATCAAATGTTTCAACCGGGAGGAGACAGAGTTCTTTGTCGTTGATGTATTCATATAAATGTTTCGAAATGATTTCTTCTTCGTTGCTCGTATCATAATTTATATTTTCGTTTTCTTTATTATTTATCAAATGACGTGTTTTAAATAAAAATGATTTCATTAGAAGAGATTCGTGATTATTTTCAATGTATTCGTGCGTAATCGATTTCAGTTCGTCAACTTCGTATTTCATTGATAAAAATTGAAGTTCAATCGCATTCGATTTATTAATTTCAAAAATATCGTTTTGACAACTTGAGATGAATGTTTTGATGATTTCTTCACTCAGTTCTATATTATCCTCTTCATATTCATTCAAAAGTTTGATTTCTTTAACTTTCTTTAGATGTTTTCGATTTTTATAAAAGTACCCGTAGTAATATCGACGTTGCAGATTTGCGCCATTTTTATTTTTTTAATTGAAATTCTCAGAAATTTTAAAAAGAAAAAAAATTATTTTTTGAATGATATTAGTTTATTTATATAAAAAGCATTCAATTTTGATTATTTCGTAAAAATGGTTATATTTTTTGTCCGTTTATAATTTACTCGAAATCAAAGAATTTCATTTTTCTCCATATGTGATAGATATAACTGATTTTGGCTAATGACTTTTTTCTTAGTTAGCATATGCTTTATAGCAAAATGATAACAGATTAATTCAATTCAGATACTTTTAAATATCACCAATTTTCAATCGCTAATATCTTTTTTGAAAATATTCCAATTTTGTTTATTGGCATATCATTATATTTAATATTGGGTGCTTTATATAATGAACTAGTCAGATTTGGAATATCTCAATTTTTTTTTCTGATGGCAAAATCACAAATATAATAAAAAAAAACTTCTTTAAATTTTAGAATGTTTATTTTATCATTTTATTCTTAGTTAGCATATATATTATTTGTTATATAAGTTTGGAGTCTATTTAAAGAAATTGACATTATTGAATTAAAATTCACAAGAAAATTTTTGAATTAGACAAAAGCAAATATTAATTTCTTTATAATACCTACTTAAGATTTTTTTGCAATGCTTTCGAATCCATTTTTTAGAAAAACTATTTGATTATAAATTCTATCTTCCAATGTGGAAATTTTACTTTATTATAAATTATAAATATCACTTAATATCATGTATAATTGTATAAAACATTAAGTAATTCCACTAATATTTGATTTGATAAGCATAATATTCCCAAATTATAAAAAAAGAAAAATTATTCAAAAATTCTTATGCTATTATTGTCAATATGTATCCATTTTTTAATTCTCAAGCTTATTAATTAATTTGATTATTTCATTTTTTTCAAATCTCCAAAAATTTTATAGAATGATGCTTTTTTGTAAAATTTTAATTATTATTTGAGAGAATATTATATTTAATTAAAACTAAACACAGGAAAATAGAATTATTTCATTGCAATCATCCCCAGAAATATGATTTTACTTATTAGACCAAATAAGCTTTTAAATTTAAACTTTTTCAATAAATTGAGCATTTATTCTCACAAATTTCTATTAAAAAACATAAAATAATATTAAAAAAAGCTTTTTAGTCAAAAACGCATGAATATGATCAGAATAATATTAATTTAGTTGATTTTTTATTATGACGACTGAGAGTAGGAACTGATATGAAAAATATAAATGAATATAAATGAGATGATAGATGCAAGTGAAATGAACAGGTGATTGAATTGGGAGCTTTTGTTCTGATTAAATAGTGGCTGAGGTTGGTGTGATTAAGATATAGATATCTGGTAGAAACTTAGGTGAGATTGAGTTGTGACATGGATAAGATAATAAGTAATGATGTAATGAAATAGCGATTGATGTAGGAACAATCGTTCTGGATGAATGATGTAGGAACAAGATGTTCCAAAGATTGAGTTTAGGCGAGTTTAATGGATATTGAAATATGTGCTGCGACAAGGGTAAACTGTAGTTGAGATAAATTTGAAATATTGCTTGAGATGCGACTGTTGTAGTGCTTGCTTTTGAGTTTTTTTAATTTGAAACCGACACCAATTGTCCGAACAATGGTGATATGAATTCTATGTATGGTATTCAAAAAGTTTGAGCGCCTCTTTTTATTTTTCCTCTATTGTCATTTCTGTGAAATATTCAATGAATAAAAAAATTGAGAATTTATATTTTATCCTATATATAATAAGAGTTCATTTTGAACATAGGCTTAAAAAAATCAGAATAATATCAGTATATCAAATCTATCATTAAAAAAATCCTATCTCTAATATATAAAGAGTTTTTATTCAAAAATGATTAAAATATAATATTTTTTAAATTTTTGAGAGCGAAAAGGTGGATGAAAAAAAAACACTTCATATCTTTGATTTGATATTCTCTATTTACCAATTTAGCCTTCCACCTGCGGCTATCGCTTCTCAGCTGCAGGTGGAGGTAAATAAATAAGGAAACCAATCTTCCACCTGCGGCTGAGCTGCGACAGCTGCAGGTGGAAAATCACTATTTACCAATTTAGCCTTCCACCTGCGGCTATCGCTTCTCAGCTGCAGGTGGAAGTAAATAAATAAGGAAACCAATCTTCCACCTGCGGCTGAGCTGCGACAGCTGCAGGTGGAAAATCACTATTTACCAATTTAGCCTTCCACCTGCGGCTATCGCTTCTCAGCTGCAGGTGGAAGTAAATAAATAAGGAAACCAATCTTCCACCTGCGGCTGAGCTGCGACAGAGGTAAATAAATAAGGAAACCAATCTTCCACCTGCGGCTGAGCTGCGACAGCTGCAGGTGGAAAATCACTATTTACCAATTTAGCCTTCCACCTGCGGCTATCGCTTCTCAGCTGCAGGTGGAAGTAAATAAATAAGGAAACCAATCTTCCACCTGCGGCTGAGCTGCGACAGCTGCAGGTGGAAAATCACTATTTACCAATTTAGCCTTCCACCTGCGGCTATCGCTTCTCAGCTGCAGGTGGAGGTAAATAAATAAGGAAACCAATCTTCCACCTGCGGCTGAGCTGCGACAGCTGCAGGTGGAAAATCACTATTTACCAATTTAGCCTTCCACCTGCGGCTATCGCTTCTCAGCTGCAGGTGGAGGTAAATAAATAAGGAAACCAATCTTCCACCTGCGGCTGAGCTGCGACAGCTGCAGGTGGAAAATCACTATTTACCAATTTAGCCTTCCACCTGCGGCTATCGCTTCTCAGCTGCAGGTGGAGGTAAATAAATAAGGAAACCAATCTTCCACCTGCGGCTGAGCTGCGACAGCTGCAGGTGGAAAATCACTATTTACCAATTTAGCCTTCCACCTGCGGCTATCGCTTCTCAGCTGCAGGTGGAGGTAAATAAATAAGGAAACCAATCTTCCACCTGCGGCTGAGCTGCGACAGCTGCAGGTGGAAAATCACTATTTACCAATTTAGCCTTCCACCTGCGGCTATCGCTTCTCAGCTGCAGGTGGAGGTAAATAAATAAGGAAACCAATCTTCCACCTGCGGCTGAGCTGCGACAGCTGCAGGTGGAAAATCACTATTTACCAATTTAGCCTTCCACCTGCGGCTATCGCTTCTCAGCTGCAGGTGGAGGTAAATAAATAAGGAAACCAATCTTCCACCTGCGGCTGAGCTGCGACAGCTGCAGGTGGAAAATCACTATTTACCAATTTAGCCTTCCACCTGCGGCTATCGCTTCTCAGCTGCAGGTGGAGGTAAATAAATAAGGAAACCAATCTTCCACCTGCGGCTGAGCTGCGACAGCTGCAGGTGGAAAATCACTATTTACCAATTTAGCCTTCCACCTGCGGCTATCGCTTCTCAGCTGCAGGTGGAAGTAAATAAATAAGGAAACCAATCTTCCACCTGCGGCTGAGCTGCGACAGCTGCAGGTGGAAAATCACTATTTACCAATTTAGCCTTCCACCTGCGGCTATCGCTTCTCAGCTGCAGGTGGAGGTAAATAAATAAGGAAACCAATCTTCCACCTGCGGCTGAGCTGCGACAGCTGCAGGTGGAAAATCACTATTTACCAATTTAGCCTTCCACCTGCGGCTATCGCTTCTCAGCTGCAGGTGGAAGTAAATAAATAAGGAAACCAATCTTCCACCTGCGGCTGAGCTGCGACAGCTGCAGGTGGAAAATCACTATTTACCAATTTAGCCTTCCACCTGCGGCTATCGCTTCTCAGCTGCAGGTGGAGGTAAATAAATAAGGAAACCAATCTTCCACCTGCGGCTGAGCTGCGACAGCTGCAGGTGGAAAATCACTATTTACCAATTTAGCCTTCCACCTGCGGCTATCGCTTCTCAGCTGCAGGTGGAGGTAAATAAATAAGGAAACCAATCTTCCACCTGCGGCTGAGCTGCGACAGCTGCAGGTGGAAAATCACTATTTACCAATTTAGCCTTCCACCTGCGGCTATCGCTTCTCAGCTGCAGGTGGAGGTAAATAAATAAGGAAACCAATCTTCCACCTGCGGCTGAGCTGCGACAGCTGCAGGTGGAAAATCACTATTTACCAATTTAGCCTTCCACCTGCGGCTATCGCTTCTCAGCTGCAGGTGGAGGTAAATAAATAAGGAAACCAATCTTCCACCTGCGGCTGAGCTGCGACAGCTGCAGGTGGAAAATCACTATTTACCAATTTAGCCTTCCACCTGCGGCTATCGCTTCTCAGCTGCAGGTGGAGGTAAATAAATAAGGAAACCAATCTTCCACCTGCGGCTGAGCTGCGACAGCTGCAGGTGGAAAATCACTATTTACCAATTTAGCCTTCCACCTGCGGCTATCGCTTCTCAGCTGCAGGTGGAAGTAAATAAATAAGGAAACCAATCTTCCACCTGCGGCTGAGCTGCGACAGCTGCAGGTGGAAAATCACTATTTACCAATTTAGCCTTCCACCTGCGGCTATCGCTTCTCAGCTGCAGGTGGAGGTAAATAAATAAGGAAACCAATCTTCCACCTGCGGCTGAGCTGCGACAGCTGCAGGTGGAAAATCACTATTTACCAATTTAGCCTTCCACCTGCGGCTATCGCTTCTCAGCTGCAGGTGGAAGTAAATAAATAAGGAAACCAATCTTCCACCTGCGGCTGAGCTGCGACAGCTGCAGGTGGAAAATCACTATTTACCAATTTAGCCTTCCACCTGCGGCTATCGCTTCTCAGCTGCAGGTGGAGGTAAATAAATAAGGAAACCAATCTTCCACCTGCGGCTGAGCTGCGACAGCTGCAGGTGGAAAATCACTATTTACCAATTTAGCCTTCCACCTGCGGCTATCGCTTCTCAGCTGCAGGTGGAGGTAAATAAATAAGGAAACCAATCTTCCACCTGCGGCTGAGCTGCGACAGCTGCAGGTGGAAAATCACTATTTACCAATTTAGCCTTCCACCTGCGGCTATCGCTTCTCAGCTGCAGGTGGAGGTAAATAAATAAGGAAACCAATCTTCCACCTGCGGCTGAGCTGCGACAGCTGCAGGTGGAAAATCACTATTTACCAATTTAGCCTTCCACCTGCGGCTATCGCTTCTCAGCTGCAGGTGGAAGTAAATAAATAAGGAAACCAATCTTCCACCTGCGGCTGAGCTGCGACAGCTGCAGGTGGAAAATCACTATTTACCAATTTAGCCTTCCACCTGCGGCTATCGCTTCTCAGCTGCAGGTGGAGGTAAATAAATAAGGAAACCAATCTTCCACCTGCGGCTGAGCTGCGACAGCTGCAGGTGGAAAATCACTATTTACCAATTTAGCCTTCCACCTGCGGCTATCGCTTCTCAGCTGCAGGTGGAAGTAAATAAATAAGGAAACCAATCTTCCACCTGCGGCTGAGCTGCGACAGCTGCAGGTGGAAAATCACTATTTACCAATTTAGCCTTCCACCTGCGGCTATCGCTTCTCAGCTGCAGGTGGAGGTAAATAAATAAGGAAACCAATCTTCCACCTGCGGCTGAGCTGCGACAGCTGCAGGTGGAAAATCACTATTTACCAATTTAGCCTTCCACCTGCGGCTATCGCTTCTCAGCTGCAGGTGGAGGTAAATAAATAAGGAAACCAATCTTCCACCTGCGGCTGAGCTGCGACAGCTGCAGGTGGAAAATCACTATTTACCAATTTAGCCTTCCACCTGCGGCTATCGCTTCTCAGCTGCAGGTGGAGGTAAATAAATAAGGAAACCAATCTTCCACCTGCGGCTGAGCTGCGACAGCTGCAGGTGGAAAATCACTATTTACCAATTTAGCCTTCCACCTGCGGCTATCGCTTCTCAGCTGCAGGTGGAGGTAAATAAATAAGGAAACCAATCTTCCACCTGCGGCTGAGCTGCGACAGCTGCAGGTGGAAAATCACTATTTACCAATTTAGCCTTCCACCTGCGGCTATCGCTTCTCAGCTGCAGGTGGAGGTAAATAAATAAGGAAACCAATCTTCCACCTGCGGCTGAGCTGCGACAGCTGCAGGTGGAAAATCACTATTTACCAATTTAGCCTTCCACCTGCGGCTATCGCTTCTCAGCTGCAGGTGGAGGTAAATAAATAAGGAAACCAATCTTCCACCTGCGGCTGAGCTGCGACAGCTGCAGGTGGAAAATCACTATTTACCAATTTAGCCTTCCACCTGCGGCTATCGCTTCTCAGCTGCAGGTGGAAGTAAATAAATAAGGAAACCAATCTTCCACCTGCGGCTGAGCTGCGACAGCTGCAGGTGGAAAATCACTATTTACCAATTTAGCCTTCCACCTGCGGCTATCGCTTCTCAGCTGCAGGTGGAGGTAAATAAATAAGGAAACCAATCTTCCACCTGCGGCTGAGCTGCGACAGCTGCAGGTGGAAAATCACTATTTACCAATTTAGCCTTCCACCTGCGGCTATCGCTTCTCAGCTGCAGGTGGAGGTAAATAAATAAGGAAACCAATCTTCCACCTGCGGCTGAGCTGCGACAGCTGCAGGTGGAAAATCACTATTTACCAATTTAGCCTTCCACCTGCGGCTATCGCTTCTCAGCTGCAGGTGGAGGTAAATAAATAAGGAAACCAATCTTCCACCTGCGGCTGAGCTGCGACAGCTGCAGGTGGAAAATCACTATTTACCAATTTAGCCTTCCACCTGCGGCTATCGCTTCTCAGCTGCAGGTGGAGGTAAATAAATAAGGAAACCAATCTTCCACCTGCGGCTGAGCTGCGACAGCTGCAGGTGGAAAATCACTATTTACCAATTTAGCCTTCCACCTGCGGCTATCGCTTCTCAGCTGCAGGTGGAGGTAAATAAATAAGGAAACCAATCTTCCACCTGCGGCTGAGCTGCGACAGCTGCAGGTGGAAAATCACTATTTACCAATTTAGCCTTCCACCTGCGGCTATCGCTTCTCAGCTGCAGGTGGAAGTAAATAAATAAGGAAACCAATCTTCCACCTGCGGCTGAGCTGCGACAGCTGCAGGTGGAAAATCACTATTTACCAATTTAGCCTTCCACCTGCGGCTATCGCTTCTCAGCTGCAGGTGGAAGTAAATAAATAAGGAAACCAATCTTCCACCTGCGGCTGAGCTGCGACAGCTGCAGGTGGAAAATCACTATTTACCAATTTAGCCTTCCACCTGCGGCTATCGCTTCTCAGCTGCAGGTGGAGGTAAATAAATAAGGAAACCAATCTTCCACCTGCGGCTGAGCTGCGACAGCTGCAGGTGGAAAATCACTATTTACCAATTTAGCCTTCCACCTGCGGCTATCGCTTCTCAGCTGCAGGTGGAAGTAAATAAATAAGGAAACCAAGTTTCCACCTGCGGCTGAGCTGCGATAGCTAAAGGTGGAAGTAATTACTTAAATGTACCATTTCAAACTTCCACCTGCAGCTATCGCAACTTAGCTGCAGTTGGAACTAATTACGCGAATTAAACTTCCACCTGCAGCTAAACTGCGATAGCTTTAGGTGGAAGTAATTACTTAAATGTACCATTTCAAACTTCCACCTGCAGCTATCGCAACTTAGCTGCAGTTGGAACTAATTACGCGAATTAAACTTCCACCTGCAGCTAAACTGCGATAGCTTCAGGTGGAAGTAATTACTTAAATGTACCATTTCAAACTTCCACCTGCAGCTATCGCAACTTAGCTGCAGTTGGAACTAATTACGCGAATTAAACTTCCACCTGCAGCTAAACTGCGATAGCTTCAGGTGGAAGTAATTACTTAAATGTACCATTTCAAACTTCCACCTGCAGCTATCGCAACTTAGCTGCAGTTGGAACTAATTACGCGAATTAAACTTCCACCTGCAACTAAAAGTTTTAAATATTTTTTTATTTATATTATTTTTCTTTTAGTTTTTATTTGTTCAAAATTTTTTTTTTTTTTTTTTTTACATTATTTAACATAGGACACTTTTTGAGCGAAGCTCAAAAAGTGGCCATTCTTGTATTACAAAATAAAAATGGCGCAAATCTGCAACGTCGATATTACTACGGGTAATTTGAATTTTCTTTGAAAAGATTGAAATTGAAAGGATATTTCTTATCTTTATAAACAAAAAATTTATGATCTCTTGTTTTATTTTTCTTCAACTGGACAGATAAACTCGAATCTTCCATTTTTATTTTATTTTATTTTATTTAAAACTCTATAAACCTTTTCATAATAATAAAACGAATTTATGACCATTTACTCTCTCAAAAAACTTAATCAGATCTGCCGTTCAGATCCAAGTACAGAATAAAGAAGTCGACCGTTTATATCAATTATCTGTAGAACAAGAAGTAACCACCAAAAGATTAAGATCAAGTTCTCTTAATTCCAATGATTCAGAATTAGATCAAATGAAGAAAACAGTTTAAGAAAAGAATTCAAGAACTTGAGAACTTATTGAAAGAGAGAAGTGAAAATCAAGCAAAATCGCCAAGTAATGAAAGAATAACCCAAAAATCTAACATGATTCAAATTTTAGATTTAGAAACGATCAAAAATCTTGAAAGAATTAAAGAACTTGGAAATGGTGCAAGTGGAACTGTTTATGAAGTCAGGAAGATAGAGATTGTCAGACAAATATATGACTTTTTAAGAAAAAGTTATAATATATTCTTAAGAAAGAACTAAAGTGTGTCCACTATTAGGATAGTTAAAATTGTGAAAACTCATTCAATATTTCTATGAGCTTATTCAAAAAATACTTTCTTAATTGTGGACGCACTTTACAAAAGTTATCTTAAATTTTTTTATCCTTTCAATTTTGAGAGTTATAGCATATATGTAAAAGTTAATTGAGGCTGAAAGTAAACTACAATTTATGTATTTAATAAAAATTTTCAGTTTTATATTATTGGTATCTTTTCTATGATTCAGCATTCATTTACAAACTCAAAAAAATAATTATCACTATTATATCTTGAAAAATTAGAATTTTATTATAAAATTTTTCATTTTCGTATTATTCGTATATCTGATGGAAATGAAGAGGATGTATCTATTTTCGCTGAATAGGGAACTGATATTTCTTTCAACTTATAGAAGTTATCAAAAACTCTATCCCCAAAATAAATTTCAGAAGAAAGAATTGACACTTGGGACAATGATGAACATTCAGCAAAAGCACAGGAATCCATTTTTATTACAGATGAAGGAATTGTAATTTCTTCCAGAGATTTGCATTCTCCAAATGCATTAGATCCGATTGACTGCACTGACGATGGAATAATTATTCGTTTTAGTGATGAACATTGGAAGAAAACTCTATCGTTAATTCTGGTTATTGAAGGTGGAATTGTTATTTCTGTTAATAATGAACAACCACTGAATGCTAAATCACCAATTTCTAAAACTGAAGAAGGAATTGTTATTTCTCTCAATTCATAACAATAACTGAATGCACACTTTTCAATTTTTGAAACTGAAGAAGGATTTGTTATTTTTATTAATGAACGACAGCTACCAAAAGCAGAATTTCCAATAGTTGTTAATGATGGAGGAAGGATGATCTCGGTCAATGATTCACACGAATAAAATGTATTATCTGGAATAATATTAATGTCGCCTTTTATATGTAATGTCATACAATCATAAAAAACATTTTGACCTATCGTCTTTATGGATGATGGAAGTGAAATTGATGATAATGAATTGCATCCTTTGAATGCATAGTTTTCAATAGATGTAACTGATGGTGGAATTGAAATTTCGGTCAATGATTTACAAAATGAAAATGTTCCAACTTTGAGAATACTGATTGAATTAGGAAGAGAAACTCGTGCCAATGATAAACAACTGCTGAATGCATTCGAACCAATTTCATTAACTCCTTCTCTGATTTCAACAATTCTTAATTTAGGACATCCTAAAAACGCATTGTCGTTCATCATCATTAAAAAAAATGATTCACCTAAATAAACCAATTTGAATTGTTTACTAAAAAAATCAAACAATAATAAGCAATTACTAATTATTATTTTTTATTTTAAACTAGATTTGAAAATCATGACACCAAATTCACCAATTGTGAAATAAATGTAATATTTATCATAATAAGTAAAGTCAGAAGCACAATATTTTTTTGTACGAAGAATAACACACCAATTATCATCATATTTGTTTTCGAGTTGATCTTTAATATATTTGGCACATTCAAAATGATCCTTATGCATGTTGAGACTTTTTTTAGTAATATCTATCACATAGTCCTTTTGATCATCATTCATTTCATTTGATATGATATTTACTTTGCTGTAATCTCCTTTATCATATAAGCGTATTGATTTATCACCTAAACTAGATTTCAAAATTACGACATAAAATTCACCAATTGTGAAACGAATGTAGCATTTATCATAATAAGTAGCGTAAGAAGCACCATAATTTTTTGTACGAAGAATAACACACCATTTCCCATCATATTTGTTTTCGAGTTGATCTTTAATATATTTGGCACATTCAAAATGATCCTTATGCATGTTGAGACTTTTTTTAGTAATATCTATCACATAGTCCTTTTGATCATCATTCATTTCATTTTTTCTAATATTTACTTTGCTGTAATCACCTCTATCATATAAAGGTATTGATTCTTCATCAACATATTTTTTTATGTTTTTCTTTTTCATTGATAAGTTTCTTTTCAATTTCTTCAATCTTATTTTGTTTTTCTGAATTTTCGTGTTCTAAAATTTTAATTTTATCTTCCTGCTGTGATATAACACTAATCAATTTTTTTTTAGTATTATTGAGTGATTTTTTCACTTTTTTTAAATCTTTATTATAAAGATAATCATATTATAATAATATTGGAACTTTAGTTGGAGATTTTTTTGATAAAAATTGAACTAATTTTTAAATATTGGAATTTTGATAATTAAAATTACTATGGATTAATTCAATACATTCATTTGCAACTTTTTGAATGTTAATATCGTTATCAATGTCAATGTTCTATTGATAATTAAAACAAGCTCCCCCTGGATGTGATCTTCCAGCAATAGGTAATTCTTTCTTTGATTTTTAATTGAATTTTTCAAGAATTCCATTAAAGAAGATTCGATAAGTTCTCGAGAGTGCAAATATATTATGATATCTGAGTTTTCTTTCAAGAATTCACACTTTTTTATTTTATACCCTTCTCCCACATAATTTCGCACAAGGGTAATTTTATAAAAGGGTAATTTATATAGAAAAAAGTACGTTTATTTTTATAATATTACAAGAAAATGATTTATTTGGGGAAGTTCTTGAGATCGTGAAATATAAACGAAATATGTTTATATATCGTTATTAAAGAATGATTGTACAAATTTTCATCGAAATTTGTTAACCTCGATTTTCGAAATATTTAATTATGTCTTCATTCATTAAATTTCAATGCACAATCTCTTTATATTGAATTTAAAATCCAAATACTATTATACATTTATGCTAACTATAAACTAGGTTTAAAAAAAATTACCCTTTTATTCTTTTAATAATTACCCTTGTGCGAAATTATGTGGGAAAACGGTAATGTAATAAAAAGTGACAAAATAGCTTGTATTACCCTTCGGACGTAATTGGAATATTAAAAAATTCAATGAAAAGTCGTATTTAAATGTAAAAATTGCCGAAATGAAACGTAATTACATAATAAATATAAAAATAAAAAAAAAGCAAAGCGGTTTAGTTTCGAACTCAATACTTTGGCCTCAAATTAATTTAACCTCTAAGCTAGAGCTCTCAAATTTGAAAGGATAAAATACTTATATTAAGATAATAACCATATAAAAATTTGAAAAGAGAAGTTTATTCAAGAAATGAAGCTTACTGATATACATATAACTGAAAATATGTTTATCGAAGCATAATGATTGGAATTTTACTTTGCTTCCTTAATTGAATATGGCGATTCCATCCTTTATTATTTTTGTTTTGGCAATAGCAGCCATTTTTAAAATGACCGATGATCATATGATATTTCTTGTTTGCCTTCTTTCATTTATCTTTGCAGCAATTTTCTTTGGCTCATCATTATTTTTCTGGCTTCAAAAAAAAAAAAAACTTTTATTTCAATTGGGCCTCAATATTATCTTTGATAATGCTTGTTATTTGTGCATGCATTGTCATTGTGTTTATTTCTCTCAAATATAAAAGAGCATTTATTGTTATAAGTATCATTTTACTTAGAGTCTTTATTGCCTCTTTGATGGGAATGCTGTGTTTCGTTTTTTCTCAATCAATTGCTAATGCCATTGTTGTAACAAATGTTTTCTACCCAATTCGAAGACTTGTTGACGGAAAACTCAAAAATATCACCATGTTTTATGTTTTGTATTGCTTAACTTTTCTGTCTTGTTGGTTCTGGGGCATGTTTGGATCGATATTTTTGAATAATTATCCAGAATTGGGACCATTAGCTTCAACTGGAGCCATTTTGCTTATTGGATTCATAACTTGCTTTTTCATAACACATTTTGATTCTAATACTTTTACATCATTAGAATTTATTCATAAAGAAGAAATTAAATATGCTGTTGACACTGCAATGCAACGATCAAACATTGATATCGAATTGGTCACAATAGAAAAGCCTGAATCAGACGTTTATTAGAAATACTTAAGATATGTTGAACAAACATTTCAAGCAAAAAGAAATGTTTTACTCTTCTTATCATCATTAAAGGCTGAACTTTTCATTTCATCTGATGTTTCATTCCGATCAGTTAGAAATCAAGTTCGTCATTTCTTCCGTGACAAAGATTATACAGAAGAAGAATTGGACTTTTTGACATATGAAACTCGATGGAGTAATTCAGATAAAATAAAAATCTACTCACTTCTTCTTGATATTAAAGATGATCCAACACTAAATGCAAAAGGAGAAGAATATGACAATAATGTTAAACAACAAGTTGAAAATCGTATGAAAATGCAAATTGATACCAGTGTTGACAACAAAGAATTCAAGAAAAATGTTTCAAAAATCGAAAGCAATAATGAAAAGTTTAATGATCCAGAATATAACAGCAATACTGACAAAGATTCATTCACTCAATCACATTGGAAACGAATGGAAGATATTTATACAAGCCAAATGTTTGATGCTAGCAAAGCTTTCAATCCAAACATGATTAAACAAGGATCCATTGGCGATTGTTATCTAATATCATCAATGGCTGCAGTTTCCAAATCAACAAAACTTGTTCAGCAAATGTTCACAACAACGCTGGAATAAGATGTGTTAATTTACACATAATGGGCAAAATTGTTCCAGTTGTTGTTGACCCAACAATTCCATTTAATGGCCAATCAGAGCATGCATTTCCAATTTGTTGTAAACCAGTCAAATCCGATGATCAATGGTGGGCCACATTTGTTGAGAAAGCTTTCGCTAAACAATATGGTTCTTATATTGCTATGTACAGAATGTTTGGTGGCTTTCCTGTTCAATACGACATGAAAGTGAAAGAAATGGTGCAGAATGGTTCGATGAAAGAAAATGCTGCTGAAATGGCACAATCAAGGCGATTTCATTTGCACCGGATCCAAATCTGGAAATGATCAAGACAAAACTCCTCAGGGCATCAATTATGGGCACGCTTACACTGTTCTTAGAGTGGTTGAAATTCAAGGATACAAGTTATTGCAGCTGAGAAATCCTTGGGGAAGTGGCGAGTGGACTGGCGATTGGGGTGACAAATCTAGCGAGTGGACACCCTGATTAAGGTCATTATTGAACGTGACAAATGAGCAAGATGACATATTTTGGATGTCTATCGATGATTACCTAATATCTTCTTTCATGAATAATTTTATATATCAGCTATAATATATCATTATCAGCATATTATTACATAAATTGTTATTAATTATAAACTTTTTCAAAAATACAATTATTTGTATTTATCAACCATTTAATAAAACCATTTAAAAATGCCAAATTATATTTTAATATTGATTGATAAATATATTTAACAGCAATACAACTCATGATTAATTATTACAAAAAATAAATATTATTTTTTCTTGAAATTTCAATAAACAAGCTTAATATCTTTTTATTACGTTAATTATAAATATATTAAGTTTATACTCATAAAATAATTTTATTTATATTTCATAATTTTCGCATAATTTATGTTCTATTTTATGATTTTTTGAATTCAAAAAAATTTGGGTATTTTTTGAAATACGTTATTTCGAAATTCTAAGAAATTCTGAGGGTCACAGGTGTTTTTTGATTTGGTGAAATGAATCAAAGCAAATAATGTATTTAACTATGATTTAATCAGAGATTACAATATTTTTTATGAGGGTTTTATCTTTGATTTTGTTCATATTATATAGACTAATAATTTATGCAGTTTCCCAAAATATCAGAATCTGATACATCAAAAAAATTATGTATTATTTATAAAAAAGTTTAAAATCTATATATAATGACAAATTTTTATTTATTTATTTTTTATTATCAAATAATTCTTTTATACCAGCATTGTTTGTTAATTCAATTGGTTTTCGTCCTAATTGATCTTTTGAGTTAACATCAATTGTTTCTTGATCTAATAAAAGTTTCACAATTTCCATAAATCCTTTACTTACAGCAAAATGCAATGCGGAGAATTCTTCTTCTTTATCATTATCATCTAATGTCTTATATTCTTCATCATTAAAACTGCAATGAGAAGTTGAGCAATAGCTTGTCATATTTACATTTATCATTTTTTTCGCCAATAAAAGATTAATAATTTTAATATTATTCTTTTCGATTGCAATTTGCAAAGGAGTCTTCTTTTCAACAGTTTCATTATCATTTTCTCCTTTCCAATGATTTTTTAATCGATAGTCTTTATTAATAATTTCGTATCGAAGATTTACATCAATTTTTCTATTTGATAATAAAAGCTTAATGATTTGAATGTTTTCTTTTAGAATTGCTAAGTGCAATTCTGACATTTTTTCAATCTTATTTTCAAAATAATCAATGTTTTTTCTCGTGTTTGTATAAATACTACCATCACTATCAAACCATTTCTCAAAATCATCAAAACTTATTGTACCATTTAGTTTGGTTTGTAAAAGATTAACATCAATTTTGTTGTTTTTTAACAAAAGATTAATTATTTCAATATTATTTTGTTCAATAGCAACATGTAACGGTGTTTGTTCAGTTATTTTTAGCCAATTACTATAACATTCATCATCATCACCATATGTTTTATATACTTTTAATGAGTTTATATCAATTTTTTCGCATTGTAATAAAAGTTTTACAATTTCAATGTTTCCTTTTTCAATTGCCAAATGTAATGGATTTTTGTTTACTTCGAATCTTGTGTTATCAACTTGAAAATCATGAATGCGTTCAGAACTATATCTATAAAATATGCTCATTTGATTAACATTAATATTTTTGTTTGATAATAAAAGTTTAACAATTTCTTTATTTTCATTATTTACTGCCAAAAACAAAGGAGAAATAACTATTGAAATATATTCACCATATTCATTTAATATTGGCCAATCATCCCATTTCGTTTTAAATATATTATCATAATCATTATATGTGAACATTTTATTTTGAAAGTTAACATCAATTTGTTCATTTAAAACTAATGTTTTTACTATTTCATAATAGTTTTTTTCTATTGCAGTAAATAAAGCTGTTTTTGTTTCATCATTTTCAATGTTTTTGATTTGATTAATGTCAATTTGTTTGTTTGTTTTTAACAATCCATCAACAATTGGGAAATAATTATATTTGCATAATGAATAAAAACTTGAATTGTCTAAAAAATCAGATTGTATAAAAGAGAAATTGAAGCATTTCAAAATTTCTGAACTCTTTTCAATATTGGTATCGTCATCGTTTCGAATGTAATTATTCAATATATAGTTTGCTATATCATTATGATGTGATTTAACTGATTCGATAAAAATGTTTTCATATTTTATTTTGTCAATTTCAACTTTTTTTTCTTCAAGAATATGAATCAGTTCTGCATTATTTGAATGGACAGCATAAAACCATAAAGAAGGTGATAAATTTACATTGTTTAATAGAAGATATTTAAAAATCTTGATTGAGCCATAAAACGCAGCATATTGAATTAATGTTGGTCTAATGTGTAACAACAAATTTGTTTCATAAATAGATGGCTTGATGTAGCTTTCTAATGAATAATTACTTTGATTGACATATTTAATAAAATCATCAATTAGATCATTTTGAATTAATTGGCAAATATAATCTTCGTTTTGGCCTATTTTTCTTTTTTCTTCAAAGTTTTCTGGTAATTGGCCATTAAAATTATTAATTAAATCATCGTAATCGTTATCATCATAATAAAATAATTGCTTCCCAAAAGTTGAGAGAAATGGTATGATTTCTTTTAAAAAATATTGTGGATAAAACATTTGTTTATATTTATATTTCATCATTTTATTTGCAATTTGAATATCAATCGTCAAAATTCCCTCTTCAATTAAAAAAAGAAGAATTCTTTTGTTATATTTAAAAATTTTAAATATTATCAAATTGGAATAGTTTTGCTTGATCTGCGGTTTTAAAAAATGTATAAGTTGTTCTATTTTGTTTATAAAATTATTACACCTGTAATGATTATTTGCAATTTGAGCTATTAAATTTAGAACTAAAAAAAGATAATCATATGATATTCTTTTTTTTGTAGAGATAACATTAAAACAATCTTCAATTGTAATTTTATCTTCTAAATATTCAAAAAGATTGTTTTGAACTTTCTTCATCTTATCTAATATTTGATCAACAATCATTTTAAAATATGATATGTGATATAAAAAGTTTGATCAACATCTAATCACATATTTGATCAACATTCATTTAAAGATATTTTGTGCTAAATTATTAATCCAAAGATTCTGATATTAATAAAAGTATATTCATTTATAAGTCATTTATCATACTTATATAATATTTAATATTATTATTTATATAATCTTTTAACAAATTGAATCTTATAATAGGAGATGGAATTCTTGCCATGAGCTAAGTATTCATATACATTGAATGAATTTGTAAAAAAAGTTCATTGTCTATTTTTTTTTTTTTTTTTTTTTCCCAATTTTTTTGATATCAAAAAAAAAAATGAATTATCATTCATGGAATAAGATAATGTTGTGATTTCCATAATTTCGTGGACAAATAATCGATATTCTTGATGGTCTTGATTAACTTTTTGAATAGGGGGTTAACCGTCAAAAATTTGACGCAAATTTTTCGAAATTAAAAACTTTGAGATTTATTAAATAAATATCATCAATGTATTCATCATTTTATGTAGAGCAAAATTATTAATTTATTTTTAAAATTCGTTTATTATGCCAGAAATGGCCATCGCATTTCCAATCACTATCCAACAACATTCATTAGCGATTGTTTAATATAAAAAATATAGATCATCTATAATGATATATTAAATTAAAATAAAAATATTTTAGCCAAAAATTAAAATTAAAGCAATATATTTATTTTTATTGAAAATAATTTTTTAAACGTACATTTTCCCTTTGAAATTATATATGAAATGGCCATTTGTAGCAAAATAAACGATTTTTTAAAAAAAGTATTTCAAAAAATATTATAAACGATGGTGAATATAATGGTCGTATTTTGGAGCAAAAAAACATAATTTATATATTTTTGACATTTCTTGACGGTTAACCCCCCAATCTTTTTGAAAGAATTACATCGTAATTAAGCGTTTTTATGGTATGGTTTTTGTGATTTATGCAAATTACATCATAGAGATAACTAAAAGTAATACAGTTTAAATACATTAGTAGATAAACATTTTATAAGTTGAGAAAGTGTTTACTCATTTTATTGTTTATTTAAAAAGATATGTCTAAAATAATAATCATCACAATTATTGATGCCAAAAAATTAAAGGAATATTCATCATGTCTAATGAATTCTATGTTAAGCTAACTCTTTTCTTGTTAAAAGATTCTATTTATTCATTTGACTTTTTCGAAAAAAAAAAAAAAAATATGAAAAAGCAGTACTTGTATAGTTTTCAAAAAAGTACTGAAGTACTGACTTTTTTAATCATTAATTAACATGATAATTTCAAAGATATGTAATATCACCAAAACAATGATCAGATCGAGAAATTCTGCAAAGTATTATATAGTGAATTCACTATAGTCTAGAAAGAATAGTTCTTTTCATATACTGTGATTTTATTTAAAAAATAAAAAATAACTGATTTATCATTTCCAGTTTAAATAACGTATATGAAATGTGAAATAAAATATGAGAAAAATATCTAGAATGGAAATCGAAATTGAAGGTGGACTTCGAGTCAAAATTAATCAGAAAGACAATACTTGTTCGGTTATTGAATCTCCAAAAGCCAAAGATACCATTTTTGTTCCTCATTTTGTTGAACATGAAAATCAAAGTTACAAAATAACCTCGATTGGTCGAAACGCGTTTAAAAACTGTTATATTGATTGCTTAAAATTTGCGGAAGACTCCGAAGTTGAATCATTTGAAGAAAATTGTTTTGGTGATGCACATATCAAGAGACTCGAAATTCCATCGAGCGTCAAGAGTCTCCATGATGGCTGGTGCCACTATCTCAGAGATTTGAGAGAAATTGAAGTATCACCAAAGAGCAGCCATTTTATTTTCTACAATAAAGACTTCCTTCTTGGGAAGAGCAGCGAATCGAGTGACAAATTTGACGTTCTCCACTTTGCACGTCCTGACATCGAAGAAGCAGTGATCCCGCCCCAAGTCACACGCATAAAGAAATGGTCATTTGATCGCCGTAACAAGCTGAAAACAGTCAGATTTTCAACCAACTCAGAACTCAAGTGCATTGAAGATTTTGCATTCAGTTTCAGCAGAATTGAGAGTCTGTCGCTGCCAGCGAGTCTCGAACAGATTGGCGGTTATAGTTTTTTTAATGCTTATTATCTTCGAAAAGTAGAAATTTCACCAGAAAACAAATTTTTCAAGATGATGAATGGCAAATGCGTTGTGAGAGAGAGCAGCCGAGGGAGCGGCGTCTTCGATGTCATCGTCCTTGCAGCGCGTGACATAGCGAGCATCAGCATCCCTCCCCACATCAAAGTGATCAACTATTGTGCTTTTGAATATTGCGAACGATTGAAAACCGTCACATTTGAATCCAACTCATCACTCGAGTCAACCAATCAATATGCATTTTATTACATTTCAGGTCCAGAGAGACTCGTCCTTCCTCCCTCATTGAAAGATGCCGGCACCAGTTCTTTTTCATACATAAAAAATACGAAATCGATTGAATTCCTTGGCAAATCTGTCAAAATCGGAATCGGCTGCTGTCAATCTTGCAAGAATCTGTCAACTGTCACTTTTCCAAGTGCAGATGATGTCACCTTTGGCAAAGGTGCAATGGCAGACACTGCAGAAGATTTGAAGATTCGTGTCAGGCGGACTGCGAAACTGTCTGGTGATGGACTGAGTGAAATTGAAGGACGAATTGTCTACATCGAAGACGACTCAGTGACAACAGAAGAAACGACAGAAAACGTGACAGTAACAAAAGAATCAGATGTAAATGTGACATGTGAAGTGAAACGTGAACCAATTGAAGAAGAGAACAGGAATCTGAAAAAGTTTGTTTCGTACCTGACTTCTCGTCTTTCGAAGTACGAAGAAGTCATCTCGTACGGCGACTTTATCAAGGAGAAAGAAGAAGTCGAGAGTCATGAAGAATACGACAACGGAGACGACTCAAGTTCTCATGCATTTGTTGGTCCAGATGAAGAAGAATTCCAAGAAATTGAAAAGAAGATTGGTGAAGGTGCCACAAGTGAAGTGTTCAAAGTTTCAGACAAGCGTACAGGTGAAGTGATGTGCAAGAAAGTGATCAAAGAAGTGAGCGACGATAAAGCATTCAAAACACTTCAGAACGCAGTGAAAGAGATCGAAGTTTCGGGGGCAGTCCGCCACCCGTGCATCTGCGACCTTCTTGGCTACAACACGCGGGAGCGTCTTCCAGTTTTTGGGAAAGAAAGCGAGAAGACGACGGTTGCACTTTTCTTTGAGCTTCTTCCTTACAGCGTGAAAGAAGTCGCATCGAAGAGTCTTCTGAGCAGCACGCTGAAAGTGCGAATTGCGGTTGAAGTTGCGTTTGGCATGTCGCACCTGCACAGCCGCGGCATGATGCACCGCGACCTGAAGCTTGAGAACATCATGATGAACTCAGTCTTCGACTCGAAAATCATCGACTTTGGCCTTGTTCGCGCTCGGGATCTGTCAGAATCATTCTCGAGCCTCACGAAGGGCATCGGCACGCTCGCGTACATGTCGCCGGAGATGGTGAACGAGGAAGAATACGACAGCAAGACAGACGTCTACTCGTACGGCGTCGTCCTCTTCGCTCTCTTCACGGGCAGCCTCCCGAAGCAGAGCATGCGCGACCGGCTGAACAACGTCCCGATGGAGTACCCGACTGCGTCGAGCGACATCAGCGACTACTGCGTCAGTCTGATCAAGCGCTGCACGTCATTCAAGGCATCAGAACGCCCGACATTCGACGGCATCATCGATGACATGTTCAGCAACAATTTCCAGCTTGCATCAGAAGTTGATGTCAAAGCCATCAAACACCGCTTCCGCGAGCTGAATCGCATCCGATCACATCAGAACAAAGACAACAAGTGAAGCAACGAAAGATGACAAAATCACTTATCATCTTGAATAAACAAACTTACTCTTTTTATTATTGTTGTTGTTTTTATGATATTTAAGTAAATGATGCTAATTGCTTTCTCGCGATGAATATATATCAACCATATATGTATAAAAATTTGATGAAAGGTTATGAT
>JAPFFF010000381.1:0-24128 GCA_039105265.1 Tritrichomonas musculus | reverse complement strand
AAAATATTCACTGACGTTCTTAATTTATTCGATGAATTAGAAATCTTGTCTGACGAATCATTATCCAATTGGGAACAACAACAAGATGAATGCGATGAAAGTCAATTGCGTCTTTTCAATAATTATCAATCAAACAAATTATATTATTAATTTTATTATGATGCTTGTTTTTTTTTTTTTTTTATAAATGTAATAAAAAATATAAAAAATAATAATTTCAATTTGTTTTTTTTACAAACCATTATATTGAAAAGTTTAATACAATCAAAATAATAAAGTGAATGTATGCAAATTATTAAATAAATTTAATCAAATAATTAGAATTTTTTACAAAACATAAAAAACAAATTGAAAAGTAAACATATAACATGATTATATATTCTTATTCATATGAATATTTAATTCTGTTTTTATGACTGCTATCTGGTGTTGAATCATTGGCTAAATTTGAATCAGAAGGAAAATATTTTATTGGCGTTTTGTTTAATTCAATTTGTAAATTATTAGTTTTATTTACATTCGCCTTATCGGAAATTGTAGGAGTAAATTGTTGAATTGATTTGTCATGAAAGTCAGGAGAGAGTAATTGTGAATATGAAGGGAAAATTGTGCTTTCTTTTACTCTCGGCGATGAAGTCGATTTTTTAAATGAGTTTGGTGGATTACCAAAATTATTTCTCGGAAGATACCTTTTATTCTTTTTAATCTCTTTTGTTAAAATGCTATCGATATTTTGTAAACGAACTGTCATTTGAGATTCCTCAAGCTGTTTAATCTGTAAATTTTCTTTTTTTATATTGTTTTTCTTTTTAAGTTTTTTTTTAATTACTGTACTTTTTTCTGGAGGATTAATTGGTGGGGGCTGAGGACAATTCGAAGCTTTTGCAACATCGCGACAAATTTTTAATAAAGTGTTTTGCTTATCTAAGCTATTTTTCGCTGTATCTTCTGAAATAGGTATAATATTTTTGAATAAATTAACAATTTCATAATATGCATGAATCCATAAATGAAGTTCCATTTTTAGAGAATTAATTTCATTTATTACTTTTTTTTCATCATTTTTTTGCTGAGTATTTTTCTCATTAATCGATGGTGATTGCGTATTATGCTGTGAATCCAGACTTGTCATTCAAATTTTTTTGGCTTCCCTTTCTCTTTATATGAATTTTTGTACGTTAATATTGAACGAATTATTTTTCAATAATTCAGAATTTTACATCAATTTCAGAGATTACTTTAATTCAATTGATAAAACGCATTTATCTTAAAAATGCTTTGTTTATTTGGGAAAATTTGCTAAAATCTTAATTTAAATTATTAAGTAAATATTATGGAATGAATCTTTGAAAGTTCTAAATTTACAATGAGATTTGAATATTTAAAATTTTTATTAGATTTTTTATTCATGTATTTTAATCTTAGGACAAGACTTTTCTCTAACTAAGTTTTATTATATAAAAAATATTAACATTTTAGAAATTTATAATTATATATTTGATATAGAAGAAACAATTTTTATTTCAATTCACTTAAATGGTCTTAATATATTAGCTAATGCACCCCATTTATTTGAAAATCTTTGATCTTCAATCTTATTTTCCATATTTCTTATTTGTGATCCATATGTTTCATCGGCATTGTCCAAAGCATTATTTAATTGGCCTTTCTTTTCATTAGTCATTTGAGTTATATCATCTTTTGCATTTTTTAAGGAGTTTACAAGATTTTTCTTATTCTCTAATTCATTCTCTTTTTGTTGCACCGTTACTTCTAGTGAATATACAGAATTACTTTTAGATGCGTTTTGATTATGAATATCAGCAACCTCTAAACTTAGTCCATTTGCTTGATTTTGTAAATTATCAATATTTTTATTATCTTCAAGTAGCTTTATTTTTGAATTATAAGCTTCGGTTGCCATCCTTTCTTTGTCACTCTGGCATTTTTTAGTGTTTTCGTTGATTGTATTTATCTTAATTTTCTGCTGAATTTTGATAAGTTCCTCTTGAAATAAATGACAGACTCTTTCACCGAAGCATGACAACTCTTCCAATCTGATGAAATCTTCAATGATAAGCATGAATACAAAAAAGCTTTGGTAACTTTGAATCTGCTTTAAACATTCTCCTATTGGAAGCAATGATTTAATATTAGTGATGATTGTATTCACCAAATCCTGAGGTGTTTTGATATTTATTTTATTTTGCACAATATTGCTAAATGACTGATTCCATTTGTTTAAGTCATCAATAGAAACGGAATCATTGTTATACATTTGCCTTAATTTTGTAATTAAGTCTTTCACTGAGTCATCAATTTTGCAATATTTATCTGTAATTTCTCTTATTTTTGATTGCGATTTTTCACATAAAACAACTCTATGCGGAGGATTCACAACAGGTGTTTGATATAAAAAATCTAATAATCTTGGAAGATCATAAAATATGTATGGTGATCCAATTTGATTATAAGTAGCACTAGGGAAGCTGAATAGTTTTTCTTGTGAATGATCAATGTAATGCTTCATCCATTTAATTAATTCTTGATCAGCATTACCATCAATCAACTCTTCCAAATATTTTTCTGGCTTTCTATTTTGGTCTATTTTTGATAGAATTAAGCACATATTGTCTTCCAATATTTTTTCATCTGGAAGGATTTGAAGTATTCGATGCAAGTTTTCCATTGCTTCTTTCCCACGACCATCTTTTGCAACATCTTTTTCAGAAAGAACGAATACAATTTTAATTTGACATGGATTAGTAAACAATTTATCAATTGAAAAAGCATTAATTATTTCTTGTTCAGATCCACGATTGTCACTAAAGCCAGGTGCATCACATATTAATAAATTATGTACATCATCTAAGTAAATATTGGGAAGTGTAGTTTGGGATATCATTGAATCACCCATTTTAAATTTTGATTTGTTTGATGAAAGTTTAATAAAGCCAAGTTTCGTTTTTTTCACCTTCAATTTTTCTCCAATTATTAAATTGGAAATCGAACTCTTTGCTACACCGGTTCTCCCTAACAAAATTACTCTTGTATAGCTTTGGTATTTCGATAACAAATTGGATATTTGTTCATCAGCTTGCTTCATTTCCTGAAAGATATGATCAATTTCATTTTTATGCTTAGATCTCATGGACATCATTATTTAAAAATGAAGTAATCATCAATTTTTTTTATTAACTGAAATTATTTATCAAAAAAATTTCTTTTGAATATATGTCGCAGAATTTACGGTGATGATTATTTTAATCTTTTAATTTTTTTTTTTTTTTTTAAAAAAAAACAAAATCATATCAAAATATATATCATTAGATGAAATGAACTTTCATTTATATATTTGTCATTCTTTTATGCCAGTCTATTTTTGAATAATAAGTGGCATTTTCCTTATTGAAAAGTATTTTTTTATATTTTTCTTTATTTCTCACATCATTTTGTAAAAATGCTTGATGAAGAAGTTGCATTACAGCATGATAAAATCCCAACGATTGACAAATTAGCTTCAAGTATTTCAGGTGCTTCAAAACATAATAGTGATATCTTTGAAAAAAATCCAAATTTCACCAGGGTTATAATAGCTGGGAATTCTGGCATTGGAAAAAGTACCAGTGCTAACTCATTAGTTGGCAAAAAAATTATTGTTAAAAAAAATATTCATGATAATATTTATCTCCATTGTGAAGACCCTGCTTTTGAAATTGGGGATCAGATGATATCAATGACAACAATTCCCAATATCTATGTCGATGAAAATCAGCACTTAATTTTTTGTGATGCTGCAGGATTTAATGATGTTCGTGGTCCAAATCAAGAAATATTTAACTCATTCTTGATTGATCAATTATTTACATCACCATGCCAAGTTAAATTGCTACTTGTTCTCTCAGAGGGAGATATATCTATTGAAGGAAAAGGCTTAAAAGCAATTGAAAATTTACAAAGATTATCAAAAATTCTTCCAGATAAAAAGCAACTAAAGAAAAGCCTTGGATTAATTCTATCACAAATTGATGAAGAAATAACTCCGAAACAATATCTGCAAAATCTAATGAATGGAAATCCAGATAATGAATTGAAAAAATGGGCAAAATACTTTATTAAAGAAAAATCAAGACTTTTCAGCTTCCCAAAAGCAAAATATGAACAAGTTGGCAATTTTTATAACTTTAAAGATCGTTCTAGAATTTTGGAGTTTCTTCACACACCAGCTGTTGAAAACCCCGTCCACAGAGTTGTTCTAAGTGAAAGTGCAAAAGAAAACATTGAAAAAGTTTCAGATCATTTGGGCAACCTTGATGACATTATTATAAATATGATTTTAAAGCTGAGAACAAACTATGACATAGAAAACATCACAATTGATCAATTGAATGAGTGGAAGAACTCTTACAATCAAATTATTGGAAGTTGTCATCAAATTAAATTGCCAATAGATTTAGTTAATCTCTTTCAAAAAAATATTCCAAATCAACAACAACAGCTCGATGAATATTTGGACCAAATCAAATGCTACAATTATATGTATTTGTTTAAGAATCATATCGACAACTTTATTAGGAAAGATAAATTTATTAATTTCGGCGGAATTGTAAGAAATCATCTTGAAAATGAAATAACTCAGATGATCAATGAAAAAATCAAATTGAAGATTGGAGAAGCAGACTTCCAAAAAGGTGAACAATCAAAGCAAGTTATTATAAAACAGATGGACACAATACAGAAGAGTCATGCTGATAATAAAATTAAATATGATAACCTGAATTCTTCAATTAATGCAATGAACAACCAACTTGTACAAGAAAGAAATAACGGAAGAGAATTGACTGAAAAAATCGAACAATTAAATAGAAAATTGTTAAAGCAACAACAAGAGGCTGATAACTATGGAAATGAGATCCAAAAATTGCTTAGAGAAATAGAAGAAAAAAGAGAAATTAGCCAAAAAGAAATACATAATCTCGAGATCGAACTGCAAAGAAAAGTTTCTTATTATGAGAGAAAACTTAGAGAACAAACTGAAGAGTATCGAATTGAAAGTATTGGGAAATATTTTGGACCTTTTGCACCATTTTATTATATTGGATGCCAGGTTGGAAAGATGATCAAGAATTATATCCAAAGTAGGTACTAATATATTCTTCAGTAAGATACTTTTAATAAAATTTGACGCAAAAAACAAAATCTATTCTTTTTTATCTAATAAAAATTAATAAAATGCAGAATAAATTCTAAAAAGCATTATGTATATAATTATATTTAATAATTATATATATATAATTGGAAAAGGTAAACCACCAAAAGAAACTCAACTAAAAGGCATTTAATAAAATGTGAAATTAATTAGTTGCTATAGATGCTGAGCACTTAAATGCTATGGAAAATGAAA
The DNA here is from genome assembly GCA_039105265.1 of Tritrichomonas musculus. NCBI lineage: Eukaryota > Parabasalia > Tritrichomonadida > Tritrichomonadidae > Tritrichomonas > Tritrichomonas musculus. The sequence goes on along the minus strand of JAPFFF010000381.1, from coordinate 18,724 downwards.
TCAAATTTTGAGAATAATTTTTGAATATTTCTTTCAAAAAGTTAAAAAGGATTCACTCAAATTTGTATAACTCACAAATATTACAATGAGCTAATTGAATCCAAAAGTATATCTAGAGTTTTGAAAAAGAACATTAACCAAACTAATTCAATAACTTCATGAAATACAATTTAACCGTCTATTTCAATTCATCCTACTTTTTTTTTTTTTTTTTTTTTTTTTATATTTTTTTATCTACATATGATAAAGACAAAATCGCTTCTTATTTGATTCCAAAGCATCCGATTAATCGGTTTAAATAAAACTTATATTTGGCGAATATCTTACTTATTGATTTATTAACAAAATAGAAAATTATTTACAAGATACTTTATTCAAAATAATTATAATAATAATTTAACTTAAAAGAATGTTAGCAGCAGTATTTTCATTTTTATCTGCAGCTAAATAAACCTGAATAACATAATCAATTGGACAATTAGATATTTGTGCTAATCTTTGAACAGCCTCTCTATCTTCTGGCGTTAATTGTGCCATTAGTTGGCTAATGGTATTTTGTTCCTGCTGCTGCTGTGGAGCTTGAACAGGAGGGGGTGGACGAGCTGGACCATTTCCCGAAGGAATTGAACCAAGGAGAGTGCCTGGATCAATTCCAAGATCATTACATGCACGCTCTATTGTAGCACCAAAAGTGTCAATATCGACTGGTTGAGCTCTTCTATTTCTAACATCATCAACAGGCAATAATGAAGGATTTAGTCCATGACTTGATATAAAAAGATCTAGATGCTGTCTAATTGATGGATCAAGGAATCTCTCAATTATTCCAATAACATTCTCAAGTGCACTTGGCTGGAGTTGAATAACTCTAGTGAAAACGCGATCAATTGGATTTCCATCTGGCTGAACTGGCGCTATGGTTTGAGTAAGGTCTTGTAAAAGTTCCTTTAATATTTGGTATGCTTCTGGAGAATTAATAGCATATACATTATCACCATATTTGACTTTTGGTGCTGGTACATATGTGTGAACTAAAATATAATCTTTTTCTGAAAGATTAAGCGAACCGATTGTCTGATCATCTTTCAATAATTTTGCCTTAAAAAGCATATTTATTTTGGATGGGTTGGAACCTTCAATCATTTTCGATAAATTTTCTTTTGTCTGTAAGATTGTTGTTGCTGGATCGAGTTCAATTTGACAAAATTTGTTTTTTGGGATGCGGAAACGAATGAGAACCATTTGAAAATGAAATTTTTATAGAACATATCGGTTTCTTATCGGGAATAAACACTCAATTTTTTGAATAGTTTATCAATCAAAATAATCATTTTGAATTAAGCAATATTTTTTTATTGAATGAAAATTAGTTAAATATATAACATTATTTTAAATTCATATTGCCTTCTTATTTTAAGTAATGAATTTTTTTCATAAAATCAAATTTTTTAATTCAATTTAATCATTTTAAAATTTAAAAAAAAAGAATGTACAATATTATTTACTAATACTGAATTCATTTTAAGATGTCTAATTATAACTTTATATTAGAGAAAAAGTTAATATTTAAAAAGATTTTTCTAAATATTCAAACATAGTTTTGTTTCAAACTATCCCAGCTTTTTCAATTATCAAAACAAAATTTCAATATCATTTATATAATTTTTTACATTTTTTATAATTTGGTAGCTTTATGCTATTCGTTTATTCTTTTTTAATATACCATTCGATATCAAAATGCAAATATATAGAAATTACAGATACTTCAGAACTTATCTTTCCAATTGGAGAAATACCAAAAGAAAATTATATGGATTGTTCACAAATTAAAGGTCAATTGACTATTACATCCCAAATCAATTCAATAGATGAAAGAGCATTTTACGGTTGTTCTGGATTATATGGCAATTTAATTTTTGAAAATAATATGGACAAAATTGGAAATCAAGCATTTTATGGAACCAATTTTTTACGTGTAATTTATAAAGGATATAGTAATGTTAGTTGCGAACTAGGCTCTCTTCCTGATATACCAATTTATGTGACAGACAAATTCTTTACGTTACAAACTTTATGTGGCCATCCTGTTATAAAAGGTGACTTTGACCAATTGATCAATGAATCAATACCAGAAATTACGGATCCTCCAACTCCCTCAATGACAGAAACTCCAACCGAGATCATTACAGAAGAGCCGACTCCAATAGAGACCCCAACAGAGACTCCAACAGAAAGCATGCTAATTGATCAATGCAAGCATCCTGAAATTACTGACACGAGCCAATTAATTTTTTCATCAGTCATCGATAATAACGAATTTGCTTACTGCTCTCAAATAAACGGTAAAATCACGTTTCCATCAACTTTAAAAACCATTGGATCATCTGCTTTTTACAATTGTATTGGTTTGTCAGGATCACTCGATATACCAAGCAGTGTTGAAAATATTGAGTCTTATGCTTTTCAAGGCTGTTCAAATTTGAATGGCAATTTGGTCATAAACTCAGAATTGAAGAAACTTGGAAGCGAAGCCTTTAGAACAACCAACTTTTCCAAAGTGATTTATTATGGAAAAGACGTTCCAGAATGCGGCGAAAATCCGTTTCCTGACAATCAAGTCATTTTTGTTACACGTGATTTCACAAATGACACTTTTTTCGGTTATCCTATTTCGTACATTGAAGAAGAAGAAGTATCTTCATCAATTTCACAGGAAGAACCGTCTTCTGAAATTGAGACAGAAATCAATTCAATTGAAATTAATTCAATAGAAAGCTCAGAATTTTTTCAGACAACAGAAATAACAACGACTTTTTCTGAGCAACCGTCAGAATTGAATATAACGGAAATATTTGAGGCATCATCTGATGTGTCACAAGAGCCAACTCAAGAGCCGCTCGCTACTGAAAGAAACGTGAAAAAAAAGAAATTAAGTTCTGGTGCTGTTGTTGGCATCATTGTTGCTTGTGTTGTCTTTTCTATTGCCGTCATTGTCCTTCTTATTTACTTCTTTTCGCTCAGAAGAAGAGGCCTTCATCTCGATGAAGATACACTGACAACAAACACGCTGCACGACATACATGAAGTGGCTGATATAAATAACAACAACGACAATCAGAATGAAGACAATAAAAACGATAATGATCATTTTGAAAACGCAAATAATGTTAAATTAAATATATAAAACATGTAGTCAATGTATCGTGATGAAACTTCATTCAAATCTTTTGATAACCTTTCTTTCAGAAATTTTAAGAAGATTTCAAAGAAAAGTATTCAAAAGGATTTCAAATAAATGTAAAGTATAATTTATGCAAAATCTTTTTTTATTTATTTATTTTATTTTTGTCAAGTAATTCTTTTAAGTAATGATAATCATATCTGCCTTTGAAGCAGAAATTTGAGACCATATTGAATAGTTGAATAATTATTCCACCATTTGACAGTTGCATAAATGAAAAATGGATCAATAGAGAAAATTTCATTGGGTACAAATCAAGTACATTGAAGAGTTAAAAAATAATAATAATAATAAATGTTCTCCATTTTTTCAAAACGTTTACTGCCAAATCTAGTTGGTGGAGAGGTACAAATCAAGTACATTTAGAAACGGCAATATTTTTGGTGGAGAGGTACAGATTGTATTTTATATAAAAATAATAAAGCAAAAAGAAATAATCTAAAGGATAAAAAGTTAATAAAATAGAATATTTATAATATGTAATGATATTATAAAATAGATAAGTTGTTTTATTAATTAGAAAGTAATTTATTTTTAGAAATAATAACATTTTTTTGATATTCAAATTCAAATCCAAAAAATATTGAGATAAATTATTAAAACTAATTTAAAGTTTGATTTTAATTATCAAAAAACAAACGAATGAATTATCATTATATACATCATACGATAGATTTTTCAATATATTATTTTTTGTTAATCTATCAAAATAATAATGATGGTTATTCAAAATCTCTAAAAAAAATGAATAAATTTGAATTCAACTGTATAAAATTGAAAGAATTCGTTTATGTTTTTGAATTGTTAAAATTTAGGTGTTATAAACTAATCTAATAAAAATAGAAAGAACTGAATAAAAAAACTATCATTTTTTTCAACATGAGTAAATTACATCAATCTTAAATTATTATAAATACAAAACCAAACGATTTTTCATTATTATTATTATATCATATTTTAATTTTTTTTGCTAATTAAAGTTATATTTTGCTCTAAAGAAATTTAACTCATTTAATTATAAATTTATAGAAAAGAATAAAAAAATCTATAATTTTTATTGAAATATAGTGCAATTCTAGTTTTAAAAAATTCTCTCAAAACCTTAACTTACAAACAGAAATTCTTACTTTCAATCATTCAATTTATAAAAACAAAAAATTCATTTTTTTTTAAATGAAAATCGATATTTGTCTTCCATCAGGACGCGTGATCCATTATGAGGTTGACCCAAAGGAAACGATTTTTAGTCTTAAAAAAAGGTTTGAAGTTGAATCAAAGATAGATCCAAAAGTGTCAGCATTAATTTACAATGACAGGCTATTAGATGATAACGACACCATTGATTCATATAACTTGAAAGATAATTCATTACTGATATCATCAATTTTATGGCTTGATTAATAATTTGCAATTTAATTCTCGTATTTGTTCTGATAATGATAGATAATAAAAAATAATGATTACAATATTAATCTTTATTCTTTATTTTCTTTTGCATCCTTTTTAACGATATTTTGGTGACTAAATTCTACCAAGCTCACTAAAATATCAAATCATTAATTCATAATCAATTGAAATGCATGTACATCATTATGATAATAGGGGAAATAATCAAAAAATAATACTCAACGATATTAAGTATATTTAGCTAGATATTGTTTGCTTTTCCAATAAAAAAATCAATGATGTTAGGAATAATTAGCATCTTTTAAATCTATATAATTGATCTTTGTGAATATATGTTCATAGTTAAAATCAAATATGATTTTAACTTTTTCTATATTTTATCTTACTTTCCAAAAAATATATTGAAAAAATCAAATAATTCATTCAATTTTTAATAACAAAAAGAATAAATTTATTTTCATCATAATGAGACATTCGCTTACTTATCAATTTTCTTGTTGATATATCGTTATGTTTCAAAAGAAATTTTTTTTGAATAATACATTTAATTAAACAACTTGCAATAAAAATAATAATTTTTATTTCATATATTTAGTATTTATTGATTTCATGGTGAAAAAATTGATCCAAACAATTCTATGCATGATAAATAAATGAAGTTGTTGCCAATCTGGTTTCCCCAAGATTGGAACTGGACGAAACGGATGTACCTGTAAAACTTCCTATTGTTTTTATTGCATAGTAAATAACTTTGTTTGTTACTTCCATTCAGCTCTTTTCTATTCTTTTCCATATCGATTATGTCCCAATAAACGTCATCATTTGATCCAATAAAATATGTACATATTGTATATGATATTATTTGGACCTTTCTGTTCAAGAAATCGAATTCAATCCAACCATCATCATTTTTAATAGGCGATTTGAAATTGTAGAAATAATGATTGATATGTTCGACATTTCAATTGAATGTAATTTCAAAACAAATTTTGCCTCTCAAATTTCAATTAAGAAATTGAAAGAATTTTCTGATACAGATTTATTTGGGTTTTTATAATAAACTTGATATTTATTTTTTAAAATACGGTATATATAATGCTATAAATCACAAAATGATTTGAATTTTACAAGATAAAGTATAACTAAATCATTATTAAGATACCCATATCCAAAGGATTCAGCTCTCAAAGCCTCTTGTTCCACCAAATGAGCTTTATTTTTATTTTAATTTCATTAGAAATACACACATAAAAAAAAAAATTCTGAATAAGCAATTATAAAAAAAAAAAGGCAACTTTGTAAGTAAATCTTTTAAGGTACAAATCCAGTACGTTTAGTAACCGCAATTTTTTTTGACATTCTTTGAGAATAAATAAAAAAATAAAATGACGTGTTAAATAAAAAACGATTATTTCCATCCATTTCATATAACATGTCATAATGTTTATTTAAATTGTAAAATAAGTGTCAAAAACAAACCTAGTCAATTTAAACTTTTTCAGAGACATGCAACTATTCAAATAATAAACGTTCTCCTGTTCAAAAAATAAGTACTGGATTTGTACCTTAATTCTACAAATCATAAATCTACAATTTAGCATTGTTAATTGATAATAAAAAATGAATATATTTATTTAAGTTCAGTTTTTAGATTTTTATCAGATTAAATTATTTGAAAGAATCTCTGGAATTTTCACTTTTTCAATTGTATTGTTTTCAAAAAGAAATGATTTCGATGAATCATACACATAGTTTTTATAGCATATTAAACCTTCTTGGATTTTTTAAAACATCTTATTATTCTTTTTCTTTTGTTCTTCATTTAAATAATTTGATTGATTTCGTAAATTTTAAAGAAAATGAAAAAATAAATCGAATATATATGCATTATTTATTTGTTAAACATTTTATATCATAGAATGACTAATTCAATAAACTAATATTGAAAAATTAGTCAATTTATTTTTGAATTTAATTGAATACATAATATCTGAAAATTTGACTTACTTTGTTCGAAATGCGATTTTATAAATATATAGTATGTATGAGACTTTTGGAATTCAATGAACACGTTTTCACCATTTGATATTGTCTGACTCATGAAATAAATACAATTCAAAATTTTTGCCATTGAATGCGTATATCGGCCTTAAAATGTGTTGTGTATTGTGATAAAAGAAATTTAATGTCATTAATCAATAAATAATGCATATGTAGATAATGTATTTGACTTTTAATATATATCTCAATTTTTATTATTTATTGACAAAAATGAACTGAACTTCACAACTTTTTTGGACTTTTTTCAATGCTTTTTTATCGATTTGTGATTAATCTCATGATTTAAAAACAGGAAAATATTAATCAAAATTCTTTATAATATATATCATACCAAAATCAAGTCAATTCGTTGAAATCTTTTTTTTTTTTGACTAACTCTGCTCGATCAAATCATTCAAAAAGTTTGCTTTAAAATACAAAAAAAAAAAAAGTTTTAAAAACATAAAAATCAAAATAAAAAAGTTTATTAGTAGAGTTAGTTATTATTAGTCATCTCAAAAGATTTATTTCAATACTTTGGAAGTTTCTTTTTGTGTTCGCTGACTGAGTTACGGACTTCATGAACTTCCGATTCTGAAAGATCAACAACTTTGTAGTCGTTCTTATCGAGTTCATTCAAAATAGATTCAAAGCTCGGACGTTTCTTGGGATCAAAGTTCCAGCACGCGTCGATGATTCTGCGCGAGACGTCGGTGAAGCTGCTTGGAATTCGGGCCTTCTTCCCGGTCCCGATGTCGATGATGCTGATTCGCGGCATTTCGCCGCCGCTCACAATGAAGAAAAGCAGAACGCCGAACGAGTAAACGTCAACTTTCTCGTCGTATTTTTCTTCCCTCAAAAGTTCTGGCGCCATGAACTTTTGTGTCCCGCCGACTGATGTCGTGCTTTGATCGTCCGTCGACTGAAGAGTCGCAATTCCGAAGTCGCTCACGCGGATCCCGCCGTCGCTTCCGATCAGGATGTTCGATGGCTTCAGGTCGCGGTGAATCAGGCCACGCTTGTGGACGTAGCGCATCGCTTCCGCAATCTCGTACGCCATAAACGCAATCGAAGCTTCCTCCTGCTTCCCGCTCCTCAGAAGAGAAGCAAGGTCGCAAGCGCAAAGCTCGAGAAGGATCGACGGCGGGTGCTCCGCGTCGCTCAGGCACATCCCAAACGCGCGGACGATGTTCGGGTGCTCGAGCATGCTCAGCTTCTCGTACTCGCCGATGAATCGACGCTGCTGCGAAACACTCGCGTCTCTCACATTCATCTCCTTCAGCGCGTACTTCACCTCCTTCACAACTTCTGACACTTTTCCCATCCCTCCAAATCCAAGTTCGCGTGTCACTTTTAGACTGTCAATCGTACTCCTTTCAAGAATGGAAAAACCGTTTTTGTTACTCGAACTGCTGCCCGACTGCTGATGACGAAGCCTCGAAATCTCTTCTTTCTGTTTCGAGTTCTCTTCTTTGAGTAATGCAATCTCTTCTTTAAGTCTCAAAATTTCATCGTTTGTGGTGTCTGCCACTTTTTCTTTGATTCGCCTGTTTGGCGTGTTTGCTGGCGGTTCTGTTCCAACAAAAACAAATGAAATACCACTTCCTGCAATGCAGAATGAAGCACCGCCTCTGATCGTTGTCTCAGCTGGTGTGGAAATATCGGAACCTGGTTCAGCGGTGAGGAGCTGGCCATAACCGTTACGTCCACACGCGAGGACCTTCCCTTCTGATGTCATGAAAAGTGAATGAGCACCGCCAGCTGAGGCTGAAATGATTTTGTGTTTCAGTCCTGAAATTTCTGTGAATTCGCTTGCTGATGATCGTCCTCCCAGTCCCAGACGGCCACGCCAATCTGATCCGCGGACAAAGACTCGCCCATCTTTACAAACTGCCAGACAGTGACCAGATATGCCTGACACTTCGATGATTTCTTTTCCTTCAAGTTCTTTCACTATTCCAAATGTCAATTTCCCACCTGCCTCACTATCATATGGAACATTTGCACAGAAGACTCGACCACTCGAGCCAGATGCAATGACGAATGACATGCAGCAGGCGATGCTGACTGGCTTCTCACTCTGTGGAAGGACTGACTTTTCAATATTCTCTCTTCCTGCCTCCATGTCTCCTGTTGTTATATAAAATATTGATCCTTCTGTGTCGACTGCTGCTGCTGTGTAAAAGCCACCAAAAAGATGAATAAGATTGTGACCATTTATGTTCACAAAAACTGGAGTGCCGCTTTCGTGTGATGAATGAGCATATGCAAGCTGGTTGTTCTTTGAACTGGAACTAGAAAAAAGGTACAGAGTGTAATAATCGCCACAAACAGCTGAAATAAGTTGGCAAGGACGACCTTCCTTGTCTTTCAGTTCAACGAGTTCTTCTTTAGAAATAACTTCTTTCTTATGCGTTCCAAGGATTTGCCCATCTTTATTATTACCTACTGCATAGCCTTGTCCTTCTTTTGTAATAAAAATCGTGTGACTAGAGCACGCTGAAAAAGAGGAAAGTGAAGAAATGTTGAGATGGGAGTCGCATGGCGGGCTGATGCATTGTTCTCCTGAAGTTGAGTTGTTGTTTGATGCTTCGTTAAGTCTGAAATTGTCGTTGTATCCACAAACTTTCATTGATTTTGTTGGATAAAAATTTTATAAATTTATAATCGTATTTTGAATTTTTCAATTTAATGAAACGTTGATATCTCTCAAATTTGAATATTTATTGAAAGTTTCTTTAAATTTAAAAAATATATTTATATCGTTCATTATATAATACTTCATTGATTTAATTAGTAAATTAGTTATATGAATATATTATATAACATATATATTATAAATAAAAAATAATAATAGTTGAATTCATCCGAAAATGAACAATATCTATACAGTGACAATCAATGATTCTTCGACCAGAAGAAATTCATATTATTGAAATGGATATTGAATTCAGCTCAAATAAAATATTCAAATATTTGACAAAGAACGGTGTTTTAAATATCTCCAATTTGCGATTGTCAGCAAGGTCAATTCCAACTCTTGCAAGATAATCCACATTGCTGAAAGCTACAATAAAGTAATGTTTGAACACTCCTTTATTGTGATTCTTTTTGCTGATACATTAAAAGTTGCGTGGAACACACTTTTATTATTTCAAAATGAACATTTTTTGTAGAGAAAATATTTCACACTCTTTTCAATATTTTACTGTCAAGATTGAAGAATTTAATATTCTATCAAAATATGCAGGTTCTTTTAGAAACTTTTTACATTTCGCGTATAAATGTTCTCGGTCAATGATTTCATCTTCATGATTTGCAAAATATTAATTTTGGCAACTTTTACAAAGATAAAACACAAAGAAATCTTTTGCTTGCTTTTTATATTGTTTATAATGCATTTTATCGTTTGAGTTTGAGTTTTTGGCATATTTCATCTCTTTAGAAGTCTCTTCAATTTCAAACTGAATAGATGTTAAAGAGTCGATTTTATTACTTATATCTGTCCATTATTTGACTAAATCTTATTACAAAAAGTTCAAAAATTAAGATTTACCTTTTATTTCATTAAAAATGAACTGAAATTTAATAAATTAAATTAGGCTCGGAAAAGTTATCCTTTATTCAAAATATTATCCAAATTTTATCCATAAAATTTTTACCAAAAAAAGCTCAAAATGGATTATTCACTTCATAAAAAGATCTATTTTTTAAAATTTTTAAAATTATACAAATTATCTAGGATTATTTTATTTTATTAAATTGTTACAAAAACAAAAGAAATTTATTTACTAGTGCGCATCAAAGACTTATAAGTGATTATCAAGCAAATACTTATATTTAAAAAAAAAAAAATGTTCATAATATTATTTAAAATAGTTTCCAATGATTGAAAACAATGAATCAATTGCTAAGTCAAAAACATTAATTAAACTCCTGAACAAGCAGGAGAAAAATGAACTTAGGTTAAAAACAAGACATTCAATTGTTCTTAAAATTTTGAATGTCTTGTTTTTTTTTTTTTTTAAATTAAATAAAAAAAACATGACATTCAATTGTTCTTAAATAATTCAATGTATTTTTATCGTATTATAACTTTTTCAATGTTCACAAATCTTTTATATATTTCAATATGCTTTAATAACTCCACAGATCTTATGCAACATAATGCAAAATAATATGAATTTATTTAGTTTTTAATGAGTACGTTTATTATTATACTCATTAAACAAAATCAAATTTTCTTAGGTTTTATTAGCTTTGTTGTAGTTAATTTCTGGATTATTCGTATTTACTATATTTTAAGCAAAGATATCAAATATTATTGACATTTATCCTCTCTTTTGGTGCAAAATTAATATTTTTTTTATCTAGGTTGATTCAATCTTGTCAAAAATAACACGGAAACTCAATTTTCAGTTATATATATAATATATAACCAATATTTCTGTTTTCATGAACAAAATTTTTATATTTTTCAACCAAAATTTTTATCTTTTTTTTTTTCTCCAGAAAATGAAAAATAGCAATATATATTAAATTTAACGCAAATGTTTTTCATAAATGCTTTTTTTTTTTAATTTTTCTCTCAAAAAAATTATCCTTATTATCCAAAAACCGCCAAAATGATAACTTTTCCGAGCCTAATAAATTAAAACTTTTCTGTCAATTAAAATATGCTCTAAATTTTAATAAGCACAATTTGATATAATATAATAATATATAATGCATGTATACTTCATATATTTGACTTTTAATGTATATGACGATCTTCATTATTTTAATAATAAAATGAATCTGTTTCAAAATGACTTTGTAGTGAGTTTCATGAATTAAAATCAGAAAAATATTGATCATATTTCGTTATATTTTATCAAAATCAAATGAATTCGTTAAGTTCAATATTTTTGAAAAGAGATCTTCTCAAATTTTGAATGACTTCGTTCGTTTTCATTTTTTGTGATAATGATATAGTACATGGCATAAGTAACACATTGAACAATTTTGCTGATCAAATCACTTCATCTTTCATTACATACTTTCTTTTCAACTTTTATTCATCGGAAGCATTGATGCGCATGTAAACGTATCGTAATGTTTGTTTTTGTTAATATTCATTTATAAACAAAATTATACTATGCTTTTCCTTCATTTTTATAAATTTATTAAATCGGATGTTCTTTGATATTTATCAAAAAAGTGATATGAAATATACTTTTTTTTCAATCATCTAAAAACTCTTTCAAAATCTTTCAAAAACAAAATTTCTTCATTTTATAATGATTCATCACATGCATAAGTCTTCACTGAAGAAAAAAGAACTTTTAATTTTATATATATAAAGATATTAAAAAAAAAAAAAGATAAAAAAGCGGTTATTTCATCAGTTAGTTATCAATGTTCCATCCACCCAAAGATATATTTTCGTTTTTTGTTTTGTTTTCCAGGTTGTTGATTGTTTCATTTCCCATAATATCAATCTTGTTTTTTTGTGGATTATGAAATTATTATATTTAGCTTTTTTTGAGCTTGTCTATTTTTTTGTTCATAATTAATTTGAGTTGATTTTTATTTATTTATTTTGGGTGTTCATTCATCAATGATTGTAGAGGGAGTGAAATCACTATCTTAGACACAAAAGAGTGTCTTGATAGAAAGAGAGAACAAATTTAAGAGAAATGCGATAACACATCGAAAAAAGATTACAACAAGTCGAAAGTGAATGTTATTTTAATTATTATCGAGACTGGTAATAAAACGCATTTGTAAGTAAGTAAGTGTTCCTTTATTTAATCATCAGTTTGCAAGAAGGACCACAACAAAGAATTGATAAGTAAATCATTAAAAATATAATATTTTTGTGTTTCTCTATGTGTTTTCAATCATAAAAATCAATTTTCAATTTGTGCCTTTAGTTTTGTTGCAAATTTATATATTTACCTCTCTTTGAGTTTTTTTTGACTAACTCTGTTCAATCAATCAGATCATATCAATGCCAATAAATAAGAATTGACTTAATTCGTTCAATATCTGATTTTTATTCATATAATCTATTTGATTTTTAGAATTCATTGAACAATTTATGTGCTTTTGATGCTCTTTTCTACCAAAGATCAATTCATCCAATATTTTCTTTCTCTGATATAATAAATGACCATTAAAATATGTTATAAACTTTAATATACGCAATTTGATACAATAATATAATAAATAATGCATGTATGCTCCATATATTTGACTTTTAATATGTATGACACTCTTCATTATTTGATAATAAAATGAAGTGAAAATGACAACTTTTTTCAACACAAAAAGTCATTTTTATATAATCAAAATTCGGTTTTATCAACACTAGATTAAATTCATGAATCAAAAAACGAAAAATATTGATCAGATTTCTTTATATTATACATTTTATCAATATCAAATGAATTCGTTGAATTCAATATTTTTGAGAAGAGCTCTTCTCAAAATTTGAATGACTTTGTTCGTTTTCATTTTTTTATAATATCGATATAGTACATGACATAAGTAACTCATTGAACACTTTTGCAGATCAAAACACTTCATCCTTCATTAGATACACTCTTCTCAATTTTTCATCATCGGAAGCATTGATGAGCACGTAAACGTATCGTAATGTTTGTTTTTGTTAATATTACATTATAAACATAATTATACTGAGCTTTTTCTTCATTTTTATAAAATTTATTAAATCACTTGTTCTTTGACATTTTTTAAAAAAGTGACATAAAATACACTTTTTTTTTCAATCGATAAAAAAACACATTCAAAATCTTCCAAAAACAAAATTTCATCATTTTACAATGAATCATCACTTGCATAAGTCTTCACTGAGGAAAAAACTCTTTAATTTTATATATAAAAAGAGATAAAAAGAAGATAATATAAAAAAGCGGTTATTTAGTCAGTTAGTTATCAGTTAAGTAAAGCAAATAAAGAGAGAAAAGATTGCAGTTCTAAATGAGCTTGTCTTCGTTTCCTCGAAGAAGATCGTTGATCTCTGAAAATGACGGGCGATCTGATGCTTTGAATGACCAGCACTTTTCGATCAGGTTCCTCGAGAAGCGGCTGACGCTCATCGGAATCGCCGCCTTCTTCCCGTTCCCAACGTCGAACGCGCTGATGCCTGGGCGCTCGCCCTTCGTCACAATCATGAAGACAACAACGCCAAACGCGTAAACATCAACTTTCTCGTCGTAGTCTTTTCGGCCTTGCACAAGCTCTGGCGCCATGTAGCTCGCGGTGCCAACCATCTGCGTGCGGCTCCATCCTCCCGATTCCTGCTCGATGAATCCCGAAAGACCGAAGTCGCTCACCTTCGCGTGGTTGTCCTCGTCAAGAAGGATGTTCTCAAGCTTCAGGTCGCGGTGGATCACGCCTGCCGAGTGCACCGACTCCATCGCCGAGCTCACTTCAACGATCACTCCAACTCGCTCCGATGCCGTCAGCTTCTTGATGCGACGCTTCAGGTTGCTCGCGCAAAACTCAAGCAGAATCGACGGACTGTGACCCGAATCTCCAAAGCAGAAACCAACTGCGCGGACAATGTTCGCGTGATCGAGACTGTTGATGATTTCGTACTCTTGAAGAAATCGCTTGAATCGTTCCGCGTTGTTCGCATTTACAGCATCGTTTTCATCGTCGCTGCCCGACGACTTTCCTTCTTTCTCATAAATGTCAACCTCGAGCTGCTTCAGCGCAAGTCGCTCCTTGCGCAAAACTTCGAACACTTCTGATGTCACTCCACGTCCAATCTTTCGCACTTTCTCAAGCGAGTCAATCGTAGAAACATCAATGATCGCGATATCTCGTTTTCCTTCTTGACTGCTTTTCGAGGATTCTTTCAAAATGTCGTCTTTCCGACTATTGACACTTTTTTTCAGAATGTCTCGTTCTTTCCTCAGTTTCTCCAGTTCTTCTCGAAGACGTTTATTTGCGGAAACCGATTTATTCAATTCTGAGCATTTCTGTGACAGCTCCTCCTCGAGATTCTTCTTATCGTCCCTCAGAATCGTCAGTTCTCTTTCCTGCGACTCCACCTTGTCTTTCAGCGCTGCGTTCTCTTCCTCCAAAATCTTCACTCGACTCTCAATGTCACTTGTCACTTTTTTGGATTTTGGATTTTTTGGTGATATCGCATCTGTCACTTTTTCTTTGATTCGTCTGTTTGGTGTGTTTGCTGGCGGTTCTGTTCCAACAAAAACAAATGAAAATCCATTTCCTGCAATGCAGAATGAAGCACCGCCTCTGATCGTTGTCTCAGATGGTGTGTAAATACTGGAACCTGGTTCAGTGGTGAGGAGCTGGCCACAACCGTTATATCCACACGCGAGGACCTTCCCTTCTGATGTCATGAAAAGTGAATGAGCACCGCCAGCTGAGGCTGAAATGATTTTGTGTTTCAGTCCTGAAATTTCTGTGAATTCGCTGTCTGATGATCGTCCTCCCAGTCCCAGACAGCCACATAAATCTGATCCGCGGACAAAGACTCGCCCATCTTTACAAACTGCCAGACAGTGATCAGTTGTGCCTGACACTTCGATGATTTCTTTTCCTTCAAGTTCTTTCACTATTCCAAATGTCAATTTCCCACCTGCCTCACTACCACATGGAACATTTGCACAGAAGACTCGACCACTCGAGCCAGATGCAATGACGAATGACACGCAGCAGGCGATGCTGACTGGCTTCTCACTCTGTGGAAGGACTGACTTTTCAATATTCTCTCTTCCTGCCTTCATGTCTCCTGATGTTATATAAAATATTGATCCTTCTGTGTCGACTGCTGCTGCTGTGAAACCGCCACCAAAAAGATGAATAGGATTGTGGCCATTTATACTCACAAAAACTGGAGTACCGCTTTTGTGATCTGAATGAACATATGCAAGCTGGTTGTTCTTTGAACTAGAACTAGAAAAAAGGTACAGAGTGTAATATTCGCCACAAACAGCTGAAATAAGTTGACAAGGACGACCTTCCTTGTCTTTCAGTTCAACGAGTTCTTCTTTAGAAATAACTTCTTTCTTATGCGTTCCAAGGATTCGCCCATCTTTATTATCACCAACTGCATAGCCTTGTCCTTCTTTCGTAATAAAAATCGTGTGACTAGAGCACGCTGAAAAAGATGAAAGTGAAGAAATGTTGAGATGGGAGTCGCATGGCGGGCTGATGCATTGTTCTCCTGAAGCTGGGTTGTTGTTTGATGCTTCGTTAAGTATGAAATTGTCATTGTATCCACAAACTTTCATTGATTTTGTTTGATTAAAATTTCTCATTGCACTCTCAATAACCTCAGAACACTATTGAGAGACTTTCTGATTTTTATTTTTTTAAGTATAGAATCATTGAATAAATTAAATGATCGAAAAAATAATTTCCTCAGAATATTCAAAGCCATTGAATTTAATAGCAAACAAAATATTGATAAGATTGAAGTATGCATTTATGCTGATTAAAAATTGATATACTCGCAATATTAGTCACAAAAATAATGTTTTTTCTGCTTTTGGCAGGGAACAATAATTTGATAAAAA
The DNA here is from genome assembly GCA_039105265.1 of Tritrichomonas musculus. Classification (NCBI taxonomy): domain Eukaryota; phylum Parabasalia; order Tritrichomonadida; family Tritrichomonadidae; genus Tritrichomonas; species Tritrichomonas musculus. The sequence continues at coordinate 2,479 of JAPFFF010000381.1, read as the reverse complement.
AAAAAAAAAAAAAAAATATATATAGAATTGATTTCATTCTAATAAAAAATTTATACAAAAATAAAATGAAATAAATTACTAGTAGAAATCAGAAATTAGAAATTGGAATTTCTGCGTAATTCATCAAGCATTTCTTTCGCAACCATGTATCGTTTACGTTCATCGTTACTTGAATTCATCTTGATAACTTCATTGACACTCATTAGTGAACATTTCTCTTTAATCGTTCTTACAAGTGCCATTTGTTTCGTATTTGTGAAGAAAAACAACTTTTTGTGGTCGTTGAAGTTCACTTGGATATTTCGGTCATTGAACTTGAAAAGAATGGTGTTGTTCTTGTTCAAGAATGACTTAACATGATGAAGAGGAATTGATGAATCATATGTTCCATAAGGTAATTCATATGATGATTTAACTGATTTCAATGTTTTAGAAATTCTTTTCATTAATGCAATTTTCGTTCCAAATTTGTCTTTCCTGCTTCTGTGAAAAATGTCTTCATCTGTATCAGTATACTTTTCACTGTACTCGTTTAAGTCAATAACTTTTGAAATGGAATTTGAACTCTTATAAAATTGAATGAAACTTTCGTGTGGATCCATAACCATGAGTGAACCATCAGCAAAGCAAATACCAACTGTACCATCAGCAAGTAAGTAAGACAAATCATTTCCATGAAGATAAACTTTAGAAATGAAATTATTTGGAATATTGAAGATCTTCTTCGATTGACTTGTCGACGTACTTGGAATAGGAGGTGGCCTCGTAACAACCACGTCTTTAATTGGTGAAAGAATATTCAAGTCTCGTGGTGGTAAAGGAATTCGTGGACGAACTGGACCTGGAATGTTAGTATTAAAATCTAATTTCGTATTCAATGTTTGTTCGCTCGTCGCTGTTTTTGGTAAAAAGGATGGAATTAGTTCTCTCGTAAATGTCGTCAAAAAGCCGTGATTAGAAAGATCTATTGCTGTTGGTCTTCGATCTGGATCAATGCGTAAAATGGTCCTGATGAAGTCTTTCGCTAGACTTGATATTGAAATCGTTGGTGGAAATCGATATTCGCAATTCTTGATGTTTTCGTATGTAATCGACTTCCTTCCACCATCAAATGGTGGGTGACCTGTTAACATCGTAAAAGCTGCAACGCCAATCGACCAAATGTCAACCTCATAACTGTGTCCTTTGTTGACTTTTTGAAGAACTTCTGGACTCAAATAGTTTGGTGTACCACAAATTGAAAATCGTTTCTCGTCGTCGTTCTTAAGAATCGCTGAAATTCCGAAATCAGCAATTTTAATTCGACCATCTGACGCAATCATGAAGTTTTCGAGTTTGATATCACGATGAATGATGTGTCTCTTGTGAAGATAACAAAGAGCTCGGATGACATCTTGTAAAATTTTTCTTGTTTCGCCTTCAGACAAGTATCCTTTATCACTGCTTCTGAGAAGATCTTGAACTGTTTTACCTGGGCAGTATTCAAGAACAATGTAATAGTTGAATGCATCCGAAAATGAACAATATGAACGAACAATGTTTGGATGATTGAGACTCTTTTGAATTTGAATTTCATTCTTGAGCTTTTCAAGTGATTTTGGTCCTTTTGGTCCTTCGTATCGTTGTTTTGAGATAACTTTCATCGCATAATCTATGTTTGTTTTTTCATTTGTGACTTTGTATACAATTGCAAAGCCTCCACGACCAAGTTCTTCTTTACGCAAAAATGTTTCTTTAATTCCACTTTCCCGAGTGTAGGTGATTCTCATCGGGACTTGTGATGGCAACATCGTGCACATTATAAGATGAGCTGTTTTTTTATCTTTTTTTTTTTTATTTTTTTTTAAAAATAAATAATAATGAAATTTTGATAGAAATAAAATAATTTATTCAATATCATTCAAAATAAAATTTTATCAATTTTGGAATAAAATAAATTTATCTATAGAAATTTAATATATAAATATATATAATTTTAATAAATATGCATATTAATATCATTACCAAAAAATAAATAATGTAATAATTGATATTAAAGTATTAATTATTAAAAATTAATATATTAGAAAAGATTTTGTGTAAAAATAAAACTTTCAACTTTCATTTTATTTGAAAAGTATAAAAAATAAAAAAAAACCTTATTTCTTTAGTATCTCCAGAGTTTTATTTGAATATATTTTTATATATAGATAATTTTAAAAAAAAGAAAGAAAGCATTCTAATATTTATTAATTATAAGTATAACGACTCAGAAAAAACAACATAGGTTATGAAAAGATAATGAAAATATTTATGTAATTAACAACTTCTACTTTGTTCAAAAGCTTTTTTCCCCTTCAAGTAGTGATATTGCAATACATTTGAATATCATTAGGATAGCAGAAAACATTTTTGAAATACAGTTTTTTCATAGTAGTGTAAAAACAATTGAATTGAGATATTTCAAAATTAAAATAAATCATTCAAAAATAAAATAACG
>JAPFFF010000380.1:0-24141 GCA_039105265.1 Tritrichomonas musculus | reverse complement strand
TAATGCTAATACTAGCAATTACATCAATTTTTATGAGTCCTGACCCCTCTTCTGGATCTCTATCTAAAATCACAAAATTGAATAATTAGGCAAATGATTTATTTGAAAAAATTGAATTCATTCAAATTTGGCATCTGGATCTCTATCTAAAATCACAAAATTGAATAATTAGGCAAATGATTTATTTGAAAAAATTGAATTCATTCAAATTTGGCATCTGGATCTCTATCTAAAATCACAAAATTGAATAATTAGGCAAATCACAATTGGTACTTTTCTTTAGATATTCAATATTGAATATTGAGATAAAATCATTATTTTAATAAAAGTCATGAGTTCTCAGGAACACTTGGACATGATGAAGGACATCCAAGAAAGCATTCTGAATTTTCTTGAAGAAGAAGCTAAATCAGAAGAAAACTTACTAATCCTCGAAGACAAATTTGATAATTCAAAAATAAATGGTAACCAATATGATCTTTTGTCATTACTACACTTAATTTCCAAAATTGTGAATAATTTCCATCGTTTTTCCAATTTTTTCAGCAAAATCGAAAGAATTTTACTCTTTTTCAAAGAAGGTATCAAAAAATATTTTTCAAATTCAGAAATATTCAATATTTTTAAGAGCAACAAAAGGATTCTTTTATTTCTCATTGAACAGCAAATAATGGTTTTTGATGAGTATATAGTAAGAAAAATTACGAAGACAGAAAAATACATAGAAGCCAAATATCCACAGTATTTTCAGCCAGAAATTCAGCTATTTATCAAAGAAAAGTGGTTCCCAAAACATGAAAACAACAACAAACAAAAAGAAGAAAATGGATGGGTTGAAGAGATAAAGAAAGAATTGCTCGAAAATTTTTATGAAAAACGAAAAGAAGGAGAAAATGACAGCCAAGTCAGTGAATTGATTCGAAAAGACATGATTACAGAATTTATTGCATACGTTACTCGAAATTGTGTCTCAGTTAACTCAAAAATTCAACCATCAATTTATGAAACAAATTCATTTTTACTTAAAAAGCTAAAAAAATCATATCGAAATCGCAAAGATGAAGAATTTTCATTGATTGAATATGCTGTCTTTTTTGGCTCAATTCAAATATTTAATTACTTGCGACTTGAAGGTGTAGAATTAACACCATCGTTGTGGTCTTTGGCCATTCATGGTCGAAATTCAGAAATGATTCACTTTCTGGAAGACAATCATGTTGAATTAGAGGATAAGTCATACAAACAAGTCTTTTATGAATCAATCAAATGCCACCACAACGACATTGCAAATTACTTCATAAACAACTTCATACAAAGCAATGAAGAAAATTCACAGGATGCATTCAACCAATGTCTCAAATATTATAATTTCGCCTTTTTGAAAAGTAAATTCATTAGTGAATCTTCAATTTGCAACTTATGCAAGTACGATTATTGTGCATTTGTTGATGACCTTTTGAAAGACAAAGATATAGATGTAAACAAAAAAGAAATTTTCAATATTCAGTTAATACAATTTCAAATGATAGTCATTTAATTACGTCAAAATCATATCTTTCAATGGAATTCAAAATCATATCTTTCAATGTAATTCAAAATCATATCTTTCAATGGAATTCAAAATCATATCTTTCAATGGAATTCAAAATCATATCTTTCAATGGAATTCAAAATCATATCTTTCAATGAAATTCAAAATCATATCTTTCAATGGAATTCAAAATCATATCTTTCAATGGAATTCAAAATCATATCTTTCAATGAAATTCAAAATCATATCTTTCAATGGAATTCAAAATCATATCTTTCAATGAAATTCAAAATCATATCTTTCAATGAAATTCAAAATCATATCTTTCAATGGAATTCAAAATCATATCTTTCAATGGAATTCAAAATCATATCTTTCAATGAAATTCAAAATCATATCTTTCAATGAAATTCAAAATCATATCTTTCAATGGAATTCAAAATCATATCTTTCAATGGAATTCAAAATCATATCTTTCAATGGAATTCAAAATCATATCTTTCAATGAAATTCAAAATCATATCTTTCAATAACATTCAAAATCATATCTTCGAATGAAATTTTGATATAATAATAATTTATAAGACAGCATTATATTTGGCAGTTGAAAAAGAAAACATTGAAATTGTGAAACTTTTATTAAGTAATGACAAACTTGATATCAATGTTCTTAATATTTTCTTTAATTTTTTATAAAATTTCAAATCATATCTTTCAATGGAATTCAAAATCATATCTTTCAATGTAATTCAAAATCATATCTTTCAATAGAATTCAAAATCATATCTTTCAATTTCATTCAAAATCATATCTTTCAATGGAATTCAAAATCATATCTTTCAATTTCATTCAAAATCATATCTTTCAATGTAATTCAAAATCATATCTTTCAATAACATTCAAAATCATATCTTTCAATGGAATTCAAAATCATATCTTTCAATCTAATTCAAAATCATATCTTTCAATTGGATTCAAAATCATATCTTTCAATGAAATTCAAAATCATATCTTTCAATGGAATTCAAAATCATATCTTTAAATTTCATTCAAAATCATATCTTTCAATAGAATTCAAAATCATATCTTTCAATGGAATTCAAAATCATATCTTTCAATTGGATTCAAAATCATATCTTTCAATGAAATTCAAAATCATATCTTTCAATGGAATTCAAAATCATATCTTTAAATTTCATTCAAAATCATATCTTCGAATGAAATTTTGATATAATAATAATTTATAAGACAGCATTATATTTGGCAGTTGAAAAAGAAAACATTGAAATTGTGAAACTTTTATTAAGTAATGACAAACTTGATATCAATGTTCTTAATATTTTCTTTAATTTTTTATAAAATTTCAAATCATATCTTTCAATGTAATTCAAAATCATATCTTTCAATGTAATTCAAAATCATATCTTTCAATTTCATTCAAAATCATATCTTTCAATGGAATTCAAAATCATATCTTTCAATAACATTCAAAATCATATCTTTCAATAGAATTCAAAATCATATCTTTCAATCTAATTCAAAATCATATCTTTCAATGGAATTCAAAATCATATCTTTCAATGTAATTCAAAATCATATCTTTCAATGTAATTCAAAATCATATCTTTCAATAGAATTCAAAATCATATCTTTCAATGGAATTCAAAATCATATCTTTCAATGGAATTCAAAATCATATCTTTCAATGGAATTCAAAATCATATCTTTCAATAGAATTCAAAATCATATCTTTCAATGTAATTCAAAATCATATCTTTCAATGGAATTCAAAATCATATCTTTCAATGTAATTCAAAATCATATCTTTCAATGGAATTCAAAATCATATCTTTCAATGGAATTCAAAATCATATCTTTCAATGTAATTCAAAATCATATCTTTCAATGGAATTCAAAATCATATCTTCGAATGAAATTTTGATATAATAATAATTTATAAGACAGCATTATATTTGGCAGTTGAAAAAGAAAACATTGAAATTGTGAAACTTTTATTAAGTAATGACAAACTTGATATCAATCTTGGATATATTTTTCATAATTTTTTATAAAATTTCAAATCATATCTTTCAATTCTATTCAAAATCATATCTTTCAATGGAATTCAAAATCATATCTTTCAATGGAATTCAAAATCATATCTTTCAATAACATTCAAAATCATATCTTCGAATGAAATTTTGATATAATAATAATTTATAAGACAGCATTATATTTGGCAGTTGAAAAAGAAAACATTGAAATTGTGAAACTTTTATTAAGTAATGACAAACTTGATATCAATGTTCTTAATATTTTCTTTAATTTTTTATAAAATTTCAAATCATATCTTTCAATGGAATTCAAAATCATATCTTTCAATGTAATTCAAAATCATATCTTTCAATGGAATTCAAAATCATATCTTTCAATGGAATTCAAAATCATATCTTCGAATGAAATTTTGATATAATAATAATTTATAAGACAGCATTATATTTGGCAGTTGAAAAAGAAAACATTGAAATTGTGAAACTTTTATTAAGTAATGACAAACTTGATATCAATGTTCTTAATATTTTCTTTAATTTTTTATAAAATTTCAAATCATATCTTTCAATGGAATTCAAAATCATATCTTTCAATGTAATTCAAAATCATATCTTTCAATGAAATTCAAAATCATATCTTTCAATGAATTCAAAATCATATCTTTCAATGGAATTCAAAATCATATCTTTCAATAACATTCAAAATCATATCTTCGAATGAAATTTTGATATAATAATAATTTATAAGACAGCATTATATTTGGCAGTTGAAAAAGAAAACATTGAAATTGTGAAACTTTTATTAAGTAATGACAAACTTGATATCAATGTTCTTAATATTTTCTTTAATTTTTTATAAAATTTCAAATCATATCTTTCAATGTAATTCAAAATCATATCTTTCAATAGAATTCAAAATCATATCTTTCAATGGAATTCAAAATCATATCTTTCAATGGAATTCAAAATCATATCTTTCAATGGAATTCAAAATCATATCTTTCAATCTAATTCAAAATCATATCTTTCAATGTAATTCAAAATCATATCTTTCAATGGAATTCAAAATCATATCTTTCAATGAAATTCAAAATCATATCTTTCAATAACATTCAAAATCATATCTTCGAATGAAATTTTGATATAATAATAATTTATAAGACAGCATTATATTTGGCAGTTGAAAAAGAAAACATTGAAATTGTGAAACTTTTATTAAATAATGACAAACTTGATATCAATGTTCTTAATATTTTCTTTAATTTTTTATAAAATTTCAAATCATATCTTTCAATGTAATTCAAAATCATATCTTTCAATGTAATTCAAAATCATATCTTTCAATGGAATTCAAAATCATATCTTTCAATGGAATTCAAAATCATATCTTTCAATGGAATTCAAAATCATATCTTTCAATGGAATTCAAAATCATATCTTTCAATGGAATTCAAAATCATATCTTTCAATGGAATTCAAAATCATATCTTTCAATCTAATTCAAAATCATATCTTTCAATGTAATTCAAAATCATATCTTTCAATGGAATTCAAAATCATATCTTTCAATGAAATTCAAAATCATATCTTTCAATAACATTCAAAATCATATCTTCGAATGAAATTTTGATATAATAATAATTTATAAGACAGCATTATATTTGGCAGTTGAAAAAGAAAACATTGAAATTGTGAAACTTTTATTAAATAATGACAAACTTGATATCAATGTTCTTAATATTTTCTTTAATTTTTTATAAAATTTCAAATCATATCTTTCAATGTAATTCAAAATCATATCTTTCAATGTAATTCAAAATCATATCTTTCAATGGAATTCAAAATCATATCTTTCAATGGAATTCAAAATCATATCTTTCAATGTAATTCAAAATCATATCTTTCAATGGAATTCAAAATCATATCTTTCAATGTAATTCAAAATCATATCTTTCAATAACATTCAAAATCATATCTTTCAATGTAATTCAAAATCATATCTTTCAATGTAATTCAAAATCATATCTTTCAATAACATTCAAAATCATATCTTCGAATGAAATTTTGATATAATAATAATTTATAAGACAGCATTATATTTGGCAGTTGAAAAAGAAAACATTAAAATTGTGAAACTTTTATTAAGTAATGACAAACTTGATATCAATGTTCTTAATATTTTCTTTAATTTTTTATAAAATTTCAAATCATATCTTTCAATGGAATTCAAAATCATATCTTTCAATGTAATTCAAAATCATATCTTTCAATAGAATTCAAAATCATATCTTTCAATGTAATTCAAAATCATATCTTTCAATGAAATTCAAAATCATATCTTTCAATGGAATTCAAAATCATATCTTTCAATGGAATTCAAAATCATATCTTTCAATGTAATTCAAAATCATATCTTTCAATACTATTCAAAATCATATCTTTCAATGGAATTCAAAATCATATCTTTCAATAGAATTCAAAATCATATCTTTCAATGGAATTCAAAATCATATCTTTCAATGGAATTCAAAATCATATCTTTCAATGGAATTCAAAATCATATCTTTCAATGAAATTCAAAATCATATCTTTCAATGTAATTCAAAATCATATCTTTCAATGGAATTCAAAATCATATCTTTCAATGGAATTCAAAATCATATCTTTCAATGTAATTCAAAATCATATCTTTCAATGGAATTCAAAATCATATCTTTCAATAGAATTCAAAATCATATCTTTCAATGAAATTCAAAATCATATCTTTCAATGTAATTCAAAATCATATCTTTCAATGTAATTCAAAATCATATCTTTCAATAACATTCAAAATCATATCTTCGAATGAAATTTTGATATAATAATAATTTATAAGACAGCATTATATTTGGCAGTTGAAAAAGAAAACATTGAAATTGTGAAACTTTTATTAAGTAATGACAAACTTGATATCAATGTTCTTAATATTTTCTTTAATTTTTTATAAAATTTCAAATCATATCTTTCAATGTAATTCAAAATCATATCTTTCAATGTAATTCAAAATCATATCTTTCAATGGAATTCAAAATCATATCTTTCAATGGAATTCAAAATCATATCTTTCAATGGAATTCAAAATCATATCTTTCAATCTAATTCAAAATCATATCTTTCAATTCTATTCAAAATCATATCTTTCAATTCTATTCAAAATCATATCTTTCAATAACATTCAAAATCATATCTTTCAATAACATTCAAAATCATATCTTCGAATGAAATTTTGATATAATAATAATTTATAAGACAGCATTATATTTGGCAGTTGAAAAAGAAAACATTGAAATTGTGAAGCTTTTGCTAGCTAATGAAAATCTTAATATTAATGTATCATGTAAGTCAGAAAAAAATGAATTTTATCAAAACAAAAAAGAGATAATTGACTTGTCTCCATTACTTTTTGCAATTGACCATGACCAAGTTGAAATTATTCAATTATTTCTTTCAAATGAATTTATCAATATATCAGACAAAATTGATATAAATAGCAGATCAATGAAAGCAATATTTGGCAATGAAATCGAAATTTTTGAGCAAACAGCATTATACATGTCTATTGAGAAACAAAACATTAATGCAATCAAGTCATTGTTGGGTAGGCCAGATATTGATATTAATGAAAAATCATTCCATCTCTCAGGCAATAATCAAATGGAAGAGAAGACAGCATTGCATCTTGCAGTTGAAATAGGAAATCCTGAAATAATAAAACTTTTGCTCGAAAAGAAAGAGATTGACATTAATATTGAAGATAGTCATGGGAAAAAACCAATCGACTATTCTGAAAATTACGAAATTAAGCAATTACTTTCAAAATGATTTTCTTTTCATTTTAAAATAGCAATTAATAAACAATAATAATAATTAATTATGTTTCATCATTATATTTGTAAATCAAGTAAGCATGATAATTTAAATATATATTGAAATATTATAATATGATTTTGAATTTTATTGAAAGATATGATTCTGAATTCCATTGAAAGATATGATTTTGAATTCCATTGAAAGATATGATTTTGAATTCCATTGAAAGATATGATTCTGAATTCCATTGAAAGATATGATTTTGAATTACATTGAAAGATATGATTTTGAATTCTATTGAAAGATATGATTTTGAATTCCATTGAAAGATATGATTTTGAATTCCATTGAAAGATATGATTTTGAATTACATTGAAAGATATGATTTTGAATTCCATTGAAAGATATGATTTTGAATTACATTGAAAGATATGATTTTGAATTACATTGAAAGATATGATTTTGAATTCCATTGAAAGATATGATTTTGAATTTTATTGAAAGATATGATTCTGAATTCCATTGAAAGATATGATTTTGAATTCCATTGAAAGATATGATTCTGAATTCCATTGAAAGATATGATTTTGAATTCCATTGAAAGATATGATTTTGAATTCCATTGAAAGATATGATTTTGAATTCCATTGAAAGATATGATTTTGAATTCCATTGAAAGATATGATTTTGAATTCCATTGAAAGATATGATTTTGAATTCCATTGAAAGATATGATTTTGAATTCCATTGAAAGATATGATTTTGAATTCCATTGAAAGATATGATTTTGAATTCCATTGAAAGATATGATTTTGAATTACATTGAAAGATATGATTTTGAATTCCATTGAAAGATATGATTTTGAATTCCATTGAAAGATATGATTTTGAATTCCATTGAAAGATATGATTTTGAATGTTATTGAAAGATATGATTTTGAATTCCATTGAAAGATATGATTTTGAATTCCATTGAAAGATATGATTTTGAATTCCATTGAAAGATATGATTTTGAATTCCATTGAAAGATATGATTTTGAATTCCATTGAAAGATATGATTTTGAATTCCATTGAAAGATATGATTTTGAATTCCATTGAAAGATATGATTTTGAATTCCATTGAAAGATATGATTTTGAATTCCATTGAAAGATATGATTTTGAATAGTATTGAAAGATATGATTTTGAATTCTATTGAAAGATATGATTTTGAATTCTATTGAAAGATATGATTTTGAATTCCATTGAAAGATATGATTTTGAATTCCATTGAAAGATATGATTTTGAATTCCATTGAAAGATATGATTTTGAATTCCATTGAAAGATATGATTTTGAATTCCATTGAAAGATATGATTTTGAATTCCATTGAAAGATATGATTCTGAATTCCATTGAAAGATATGATTTTGAATTCCATTGAAAGATATGATTTTGAATTCTATTGAAAGATATGATTTTGAATTCTATTGAAAGATATGATTTTGAATTCCATTGAAAGATATGATTTTGAATGTTATTGAAAGATATGATTTTGAATTCCATTGAAAGATATGATTTTGAATGAAATTGAAAGATATGATTTTGAATTCCATTGAAAGATATGATTTTGAATTCCATTGAAAGATATGATTTTGAATTCTATTGAAAGATATGATTTTGAATTCTATTAAAAGATATGATTTTGAATAGAATTGAAAGATATGATTTTGAATTCCATTGAAAGATATGATTTTGAATGTTATTGAAAGATATGATTTTGAATTCCATTGAAAGATATGATTTTGAATTCCATTGAAAGATATGATTTTGAATTCCATTGAAAGATATGATTTTGAATTCCATTGAAAGATATGATTTTGAATTCCATTGAAAGATATGATTTTGAATTCCATTGAAAGATATGATTTTGAATTCCATTGAAAGATATGATTTTGAATTCCATTGAAAGATATGATTTTGAATAGTATTGAAAGATATGATTTTGAATTCTATTGAAAGATATGATTTTGAATTCCATTGAAAGATATGATTTTGAATTCCATTGAAAGATATGATTTTGAATTCCATTGAAAGATATGATTTTGAATTCCATTGAAAGATATGATTTTGAATTCCATTGAAAGATATGATTTTGAATTCCATTGAAAGATATGATTTTGAATTCCATTGAAAGATATGATTTTGAATTCCATTGAAAGATATGATTTTGAATTCCATTGAAAGATATGATTTTGAATTACATTGAAAGATATGATTTTGAATTCCATTGAAAGATATGATTTTGAATTCCATTGAAAGATATGATTTTGAATTCTATTGAAAGATATGATTTTGAATTCCATTGAAAGATATGATTTTGAATTCCATTGAAAGATATGATTTTGAATTCCATTGAAAGATATGATTTTGAATTCTATTGAAAGATATGATTTTGAATTCTATTGAAAGATATGATTTTGAATTCCATTGAAAGATATGATTTTGAATTCCATTGAAAGATATGATTTTGAATTCTATTGAAAGATATGATTTTGAATTCCATTGAAAGATATGATTTTGAATTCCATTGAAAGATATGATTTTGAATTCCATTGAAAGATATGATTTTGAATTCCATTGAAAGATATGATTTTGAATTCCATTGAAAGATATGATTTTGAATTCCATTGAAAGATATGATTTTGAATAGTATTGAAAGATATGATTTTGAATTCTATTGAAAGATATGATTTTGAATTCCATTGAAAGATATGATTTTGAATTCCATTGAAAGATATGATTTTGAATTCTATTGAAAGATATGATTTTGAATTCCATTGAAAGATATGATTTTGAATTCCATTGAAAGATATGATTTTGAATTCCATTGAAAGATATGATTTTGAATTCCATTGAAAGATATGATTTTGAATTCCATTGAAAGATATGATTTTGAATTCCATTGAAAGATATGATTTTGAATTCCATTGAAAGATATGATTTTGAATTCCATTGAAAGATATGATTTTGAATTCCATTGAAAGATATGATTTTGAATTCCATTGAAAGATATGATTTTGAATTACATTGAAAGATATGATTTTGAATTCCATTGAAAGATATGATTTTGAATTCTATTGAAAGATATGATTTTGAATTCCTTTGAAAGATATGATTTTGAATAGTATTGAAAGATATGATTTTGAATTCCATTGAAAGATATGATTTTGAATAGTATTGAAAGATATGATTTTGAATAGTATTGAAAGATATGATTTTGAATTCTATTGAAAGATATGATTTTGAATTCCATTGAAAGATATGATTTTGAATTACATTGAAAGATATGATTTTGAATTCCATTGAAAGATATGATTTTGAATTCTATTGAAAGATATGATTTTGAATTCCTTTGAAAGATATTATTTTGAATTCCATTGAAAGATATGATTTTGAATTCCATTGAAAGATATGATTTTGAATTCCATTGAAAGATATGATTTTGAATTCTATTGAAAGATATGATTTTGAATTACATTGAAAGATATGATTTTGAATTCCATTGAAAGATATGATTTTGAATTCCATTGAAAGATATGATTTTGAATTCCATTGAAAGATATGATTTTGAATTCCATTGAAAGATATGATTTTGAATTCCATTGAAAGATATGATTTTGAATTCCATTGAAAGATATGATTTTGAATTCCATTGAAAGATATGATTTTGAATTACATTGAAAGATATGATTTTGAATTCCATTGAAAGATATGATTTTGAATTCCATTGAAAGATATGATTTTGAATTCCATTGAAAGATATGATTTTGAATTCCATTGAAAGATATGATTTTGAATAGTATTGAAAGATATGATTTTGAATAGTATTGAAAGATATGATTTTGAATTCTATTGAAAGATATGATTTTGAATTCCATTGAAAGATATGATTTTGAATTCCATTGAAAGATATGATTTTGAATTCCATTGAAAGATATGATTTTGAATTCCATTGAAAGATATGATTTTGAATTCCATTGAAAGATATGATTTTGAATTCCATTGAAAGATATGATTTTGAATTCCATTGAAAGATATGATTTTGAATTCTATTGAAAGATATGATTTTGAATTCCATTGAAAGATATGATTTTGAATTCCATTGAAAGATATGATTTTGAATTCTATTGAAAGATATGATTTTGAATTCCATTGAAAGATATGATTTTGAATTCCATTGAAAGATATGATTTTGAATTCCATTGAAAGATATGATTTTGAATTACATTGAAAGATATGATTTTGAATTCCATTGAAAGATATGATTTTGAATTCTATTGAAAGATATGATTTTGAATTCTATTGAAAGATATGATTTTGAATTCCATTGAAAGATATGATTTTGAATTCCATTGAAAGATATGATTTTGAATTCCATTGAAAGATATGATTTTGAATTCCATTGAAAGATATGATTTTGAATTACATTGAAAGATATGATTTTGAATTCCATTGAAAGATATGATTTTGAATTCCATTGAAAGATATGATTTTGAATTCCATTGAAAGATATGATTTTGAATTACATTGAAAGATATGATTTTGAATTCCATTGAAAGATATGATTTTGAATTCTATTGAAAGATATGATTTTGAATTCTATTGAAAGATATGATTTTGAATAGTATTGAAAGATATGATTTTGAATTCCATTGAAAGATATGATTTTGAATTCCATTGAAAGATATGATTTTGAATTCCATTGAAAGATATGATTTTGAATAGTATTGAAAGATATGATTTTGAATAGTATTGAAAGATATGATTTTGAATTCCATTGAAAGATATGATTTTGAATTCCATTGAAAGATATGATTTTGAATTACATTGAAAGATATGATTTTGAATTCCATTGAAAGATATGATTTTGAATTCTATTGAAAGATATGATTTTGAATTCTATTGAAAGATATGATTTTGAATTCCATTGAAAGATATGATTTTGAATTCCATTGAAAGATATGATTTTGAATTCCATTGAAAGATATGATTTTGAATTCCATTGAAAGATATGATTTTGAATTACATTGAAAGATATGATTTTGAATTCCATTGAAAGATATGATTTTGAATTCCATTGAAAGATATGATTTTGAATTCCATTGAAAGATATGATTTTGAATTCCATTGAAAGATATGATTTTGAATTCCATTGAAAGATATGATTTTGAATAGTATTGAAAGATATGATTTTGAATAGTATTGAAAGATATGATTTTGAATAGTATTGAAAGATATGATTTTGAATAGTATTGAAAGATATGATTTTGAATTCCATTGAAAGATATGATTTTGAATTCCATTGAAAGATATGATTTTGAATTCCATTGAAAGATATGATTTTGAATTCTATTGAAAGATATGATTTTGAATTCCATTGAAAGATATGATTTTGAATAGTATTGAAAGATATGATTTTGAATTCCATTGAAAGATATGATTTTGAATTCCATTGAAAGATATGATTTTGAATTCCATTGAAAGATATGATTTTGAATTCCATTGAAAGATATGATTTTGAATTCCATTGAAAGATATGATTTTGAATTCCATTGAAAGATATGATTTTGAATTCCATTGAAAGATATGATTTTGAATTCCATTGAAAGATATGATTTTGAATTCCATTGAAAGATATGATTTTGAATTCCATTGAAAGATATGATTTTGAATAGTATTGAAAGATATGATTTTGAATAGTATTGAAAGATATGATTTTGAATAGTATTGAAAGATATGATTTTGAATAGTATTGAAAGATATGATTTTGAATTCCATTGAAAGATATGATTTTGAATTCCATTGAAAGATATGATTTTGAATTCCATTGAAAGATATGATTTTGAATTCCATTGAAAGATATGATTTTGAATTCCATTGAAAGATATGATTTTGAATTCTATTGAAAGATATGATTTTGAATTCCATTGAAAGATATGATTTTGAATTCCATTGAAAGATATGATTTTGAATTCCATTGAAAGATATGATTTTGAATTCTATTGAAAGATATGATTTTGAATTCTATTGAAAGATATGATTTTGAATTCCATTGAAAGATATGATTTTGAATTCCATTGAAAGATATGATTTTGAATTCCATTGAAAGATATGATTTTGAATTCTATTGAAAGATATGATTTTGAATTACATTGAAAGATATGATTTTGAATTCCATTGAAAGATATGATTTTGAATTCCATTGAAAGATATGATTTTGAATTCCATTGAAAGATATGATTTTGAATTCCATTGAAAGATATGATTTTGAATTCCATTGAAAGATATGATTTTGAATTCCATTGAAAGATATGATTTTGAATTCCATTGAAAGATATGATTTTGAATTCCATTGAAAGATATGATTTTGAATTCCATTGAAAGATATGATTTTGAATTCCATTGAAAGATATGATTTTGAATTCCATTGAAAGATATGATTTTGAATTCCATTGAAAGATATGATTTTGAATTCTATTGAAAGATATGATTTTGAATTACATTGAAAGATATGATTTTGAATTTCATTGAAAGATATGATTTTGAATAGTATTGAAAGATATGATTTTGAATTCTATTGAAAGATATGATTTTGAATAGTATTGAAAGATATGATTTTGAATTCCATTGAAAGATATGATTTTGAATTCCATTGAAAGATATGATTTTGAATTCCATTGAAAGATATGATTTTGAATTCCATTGAAAGATATGATTTTGAATTCCATTGAAAGATATGATTTTGAATTCCATTGAAAGATATGATTTTGAATTCCATTGAAAGATATGATTTTGAATTCCATTGAAAGATATGATTTTGAATAGTATTGAAAGATATGATTTTGAATAGTATTGAAAGATATGATTTTGAATAGTATTGAAAGATATGATTTTGAATAGTATTGAAAGATATGATTTTGAATTCCATTGAAAGATATGATTTTGAATTCCATTGAAAGATATGATTTTGAATTCCATTGAAAGATATGATTTTGAATAGTATTGAAAGATATGATTTTGAATTCTATTGAAAGATATGATTTTGAATTCTATTGAAAGATATGATTTTGAATTCCATTGAAAGATATGATTTTGAATTCCATTGAAAGATATGATTTTGAATTCCATTGAAAGATATGATTTTGAATTCCATTGAAAGATATGATTTTGAATTCCATTGAAAGATATGATTTTGAATTCCATTGAAAGATATGATTTTGAATTCCATTGAAAGATATGATTTTGAATTCCATTGAAAGATATGATTTTGAATTCCATTGAAAGATATGATTTTGAATTCCATTGAAAGATATGATTTTGAATTCCATTGAAAGATATGATTTTGAATTCCATTGAAAGATATGATTTTGAATTCTATTGAAAGATATGATTTTGAATTCTATTGAAAGATATGATTTTGAATTCCATTGAAAGATATGATTTTGAATTCCATTGAAAGATATGATTTTGAATTCTATTGAAAGATATGATTTTGAATTCTATTGAAAGATATGATTTTGAATTCCATTGAAAGATATGATTTTGAATTCCATTGAAAGATATGATTTTGAATTCCATTGAAAGATATGATTTTGAATTACATTGAAATATATGATTTTGAATTCCATTGAAAGATATGATTTTGAATTCCATTGAAAGATATGATTTTGAATTCCATTGAAAGATATGATTTTGAATTCCATTGAAAGATATGATTTCATCATTATTTAGAAAAAAATAACAAAATAATTGACCTTCATTCAATATTACTCTCAATTGTATTTCAAAATTGTTTGTCTTACTCTTTTTGAGAAAATTTTATCAATTTTTATTTCAAAGAAGAAGAAAATTCAATAAAAAGTTCATTAATACTGGCTTTTATTGCTTGATCTTTTGCTATCATGTTTCATGTCTATACTTTTCTTTCAAAGACAAGAAATATTGAATTAACTTCATTTATCTGAAATCCCTAAAAAATGTTTTTTGTCTATCTTCTTCATTTTATAAAATTATTTTGATACAAATGAAAAAATAATATATATATATCATTCACTTAATATATTTCTTAATTTAAATTTATCTTTAAAGTTAAATCTAATCTTTCATAAAACGACGGTTATTTTCATTTTTTAAATATCTTGAGTATTTCTTTATATTTTCGATTGAATTTTATATATTTTCTAATATACATTATTTTGCTTATGATCGGAGTCTCCATCTGATACAAATCAAGGTCTGCTTCTTTTATTTTGCGTGGAGTTAAAAAAATGTCATCATCATCGTCATCCATCACTGAACGATTATTTTGCATTGAAAAATTATGAGGCATTGAAGGTTTTGGCTTCATTAAATAATCATCTTGTACTGAATGATCATACAGCATGGATTTGTTATGCAGCATCGAAGGATTATGCAGTAATGATGCCGGAATTGGATGGATATTCATAAAAAACTCATCGACCATTGATTGATCATCATTCATAAAAAAATGGTCGTTCTCAATTAACTCATCACTCATATCAATTTTTTGAGTCCTACTTAGATCCTCATCTTCAGTTTGTTGTTCATTTTCAGTTTGTTTTTCATTTTCAGTTTGTTTTTCATTTTCAGTTTGTTGTTCATTTTCAGTTTGTTGTTCATTTTCAGTTTGTTGTTCATTTTCAGTTTGTTGTTCATTTTCAGTTTGTTTTTCATTTTCAGTTTGTTTTTCATTTTCAGTTTGTTGTTCATTTTCAGTTTGTTTTTCATTTTCAGTTTGTTGTTCATTTTCAGTTTGTTTTTCATTTTCAGTTTGTTTTTCATTTTCAGTTTGTTTTTCATTTTCAGTTTGTTTTTCATTTTCAGTTTGTTTTTCATTTTCAGTTTGTTTTTCATTTTCAGTTTGTTTTTCATTTTCAGTTTGTTGTTCATTTTCAGTTTATTTTTCATTTTCAGTTTGTTTTTCATTTTCAGTTTGTTGTTCATTCAGTAAAGCTTCAAAATTGATGTATTTATTTGAATGTTCATCTGAATTTTCAATTAAAAATTGATTGCAAATACTCAATGCCAAGCACATCTCAAGTTCGTAATCAACAGAACATCTGTTGCTCAAATATTTTTCAACAACTTTGTTCAGCATGTCTCTGAAATAACCGTTAAAAAAGGTTATGTTAAATACCGTTAATTCGACGACATTTATCAAGAACTCAAAACGAAAATCTTTATTCTCAAATAATGCATTGAATGCAGATTCATAATCTTCATGAATTGTATGAAACAGAAATTCAACACATTTCTGAACGATGTTTGTAAAGTGCGTCCACAATTAAGAAAGTATTTTTTGAATAAGCTCATAGAAATATTGAATGAGTTTTCACAATTTTAACTTTCCTAATAGTGGACACACTTTAGTCGCCTGAAATATTTTCAATTGAATATCTTTATTCAAATTTAAGAAAAATTGAAAAAATGGATACCAGGACGATAGATAGTGCGTAAAAAGCTGTGGATTTGAGTGAAAGTTAGAAATACTGTCTGTGAAGACAGGTTCATTTTGATAAGAAAAAATAACGGTTATGGCCAAATTTACAAATAAATTAAAAAAAGGCAAAAAGCAATCAATATCTTTGACATATTGTCCTTTCATATTAAGTTGCAACTTGTAAGTTATGGTACAAATAAAATCTATGTATTGCCATTCATCCACAGAAAAAGTTTCACTTTTTAAGACAAATTGAATTAATTCAATTAAATCAAGAAAAGCATATTTATAAACAGCAATCAATGCATCTTTGTTTGTATAATTTGGAATTGAAACAATGTGATATAAAAGTTTAAGAAATAAACTTCTCAAATTCACTTCATAAAAGTATAAAAAGATCGACAAAGTTTTGGACTTTGGTAAATTTCCAGTAATTTTTCTTGATAACATGAAATAGAAAAATTCTTAACATCTTCATAATAACCTCGAAATATTAACAAAATTGAATCAAGTAATTCAAAAATACTCTCAATTAAATTCAAAACTCTCAATTTTGGGTTTTTCTCAATTTGTTGCAATAATACAATGCATTTGCATGCAACATTAGGTAACGCATCATTATCATTATCGAAATGATTTGGATGTTTCCAGAAAAATTCAAAAAGACCAATCAAAAAGTTGAAACCAGCTATTTTGAAACTTTTTGAATAGTTTATAATTGGTTCAATTTTTGGCCAAAAAATAACAAATTCTTTTTTGTCTTCGTGAAAATATCCATATATTAAGCATCCATATGTGCTGCCAATTTGTTTCGCTAGCATTTTGTTCTTTGAAAGGTCATTCATATCAGAATTTAGATAATTATCTTTTGTATCTAGATTTTGAAAAATTGAAATTGGCCAGGATAAAGCAAATTTTCTTATTAGCCCAGAAATAATTATGCTAGCATTAAATCGAATGGCTAAATCAAATGAGTCACTTTCTACAATTGACTCCGAAAAAGTGACACAATTAGTGTTCATATGCGTCGACTGGTCGGGGTCGATGTCAGATCCATATGATAACGGTCATAACCGCTTCACTGCCTCACAAAAGTTCACGCAGGCATGCGACGGATACCACGCGGCATCTTTGTAGTTGAAGTCCGAAATCACTTGAATCCGCTCATGACGAACTTTGCGGAGCGAATGATTCAAAAGGACGAAGAACTACGGGGAGGAACGGCGATGTTTAGAGCAATGTGGCAAGCAGCAAGTTTAATGTGAGAAGCAAATAAAGATAGCAAATGCCAAATGTGCTGCTTTAAGAATAACTCTAATCCGAAAGAAATGGCCGAGATCTCAAATTATCTTCTCTCGAATAAAATCAGAGTCGATGGCGTCATTGTGTCCGATGAGATCGCAAAAGAGCTCGCTGCACTTTCTCGTTTTGCAGGCCGTGTTACCGTCTTTGCCGGAAAATTCAATGATGGAATTGAATTTTTCAACAAAGAAGAATTCTTCAGCGTCAATCTTCGTAAATTCGACGAATTTCATTCTCCGGTTTTAACCGCTGATGACTTCAAATCATTAAAGGAGCTTGAAATATCTCAAGATAAGGACAAGCGAATTTGCGGATAAATCGAGATTTGTAATGAGTCCGAAATACGCGGTTTCTGGTCAAAAGGAAAGGCGAAATAAATACAATGCATCCGAACCAAAAGAGAGTCATCAATGAATTAAAAAAGGTTATCAACGAATCAAATATTAGCGACGATATCAAAGTATTTCCACTTAAAGATCGAACCGATGTTTGGCGAGTTTTAATCAAAGGATTTGAAGATTCTCTTCACAAAGATTTTTGGTCTTATTTAGTCATCGAATTCCCATCTGAATATCGGCAGCATTGTTATTTATTTCGATTCCATCCGAACATAACAGACAAAGGAAGGGTTTGCATCGATACTCTCGATAAGAGATATCGGAGCGATAAATCGGTGCTCGAGTTAAGTGGCGAAATTCGCTATCTTCAGCGTTGATTTGAAAAGAGAGGAGTTGAAAAACAACAAGGAAAAATTGGAACGATACAAAGAAGCTTATCAATATTTATGGAATATCTACACGAAAATGGAATTCTTCATCGTAATTTAAATCCAGAAAATATTGTACTTGATCAATTTCTTTATCCAAAAATTGCCGATTTTTGTTTTGCTAAAGAGATTAAAAATATAAAAGAATCAGAACTTTTTGGATCCTATTTTTATTGTGCACCTGAAATACTAAAAGAAAACAAATATACAACTGCTTCTGATGTTTATTCATTTGGATTAATAATATGTGAAATAATGACAAATGAATTACCGTTCAGTTTTTCAAATATATATGAAAAACAAAGTATTGAATTTAAATGCAAAATGTTTGAATGATTCTATTGATTCTAGATCTTCTTTCAATGATATTATTAATGAACTTGAAAATAACACTGATTTTATTACATTAAATGTTAATAAAGACGAATACTTAAAATTACATTTCATATAGTAAAAATGGATCAAAAGATCCAAATTTTTAATGACAATGTATTTTTTGATTTTAATCTTAAAATAAACATCAATACATTCCATTATTTATTTTTAAGTATTTTAAAATCACAAATGCCAATTATAAAAAAAGATAAATCTGTTTGAGATCTCGGTAATTGATATCAAGTTTACAATTATTTTTATATCACATTTCATGTCTGATATCTTGATAATCGATAATCTCGATATCAGATATTGAAACTGATAATCGAGTATCAGATGAAAAAAAGTGACGTTTTTGATATCGATTCTCAAAATAACAAGTCTACTTCTGTGCTATATAAGTGGAATGATATAATGACATATATCTTGCAAAAATGTATAAATGAAATGATTTAAACATATTTTAAATTGTATAAATGAAATGATTTAAATCAAATAAATCTGACAAAAATTTGATGTAAAAAATTGGCCTATATAGAAAATGTTCGTTATTTAATGAAATGCTTGCTCAATCAATGCCTCTTCCTCCTCTGAAAGCGAGCAATCAACAAAAAACCGAATCTTTAACTGCAGCTAATATCCGTTCAGATATGAACAAAATTCAACAATCTCTTCAAAGGAGTAACCAAATTTATAATGATTACTTTTCAGATATCCCTCCTAATATTTCAGAATCTCTTCAAATAATTCAAGATTACCAAGATTGTATCTCAAAAGAAATACAAAAAAATAAACTAGACCTACTAAAAGCAAAGCTCAGAAAATATAATTATGTTGTTGACTCCCTATCAACAAAATTGCAACAACATGTTGATAAATCATTAAATGGTGAGCAAACAGACTTTTTTGCAGAAGTTTTTCCTTCTTTTGAGCAATCATTGCTAGAACAAAATCAAAAAGTGTTAGAAAGCTTTGAGAAGTTGATTTTACAAAAAGTTGATTATTATGAGCAAAAAGCAAAGGTTCAATCAGATACACCAAAATATAAATTTAAGTCTCCTTTTACATCGTCAAATCCAAAAAAGCAAATTCAAAAAAGCTCGAAGCAAGCATTTTCAACGCTTGACACTGTTCTTGATCTCAAAAAGCACAACCAACGAATACAATCACTCGAAAGCAAAGTTAATATTCTCTTAAATAAGCAAAAGGAAACAGAAGCAGCTTTAAAAAATGACACAAGTCGTGAAGTAGCCGAATCTGTTATTAAAAATCACCAACAAATCAAGCAATTATCAATTAAATCGCAAGTTCTTACTAAAAAAATTGAATATCAACCATTACAAAATAAAAATGATCAGCCTTCAATAACATTTAAAAGTCAATCAAACGTCGAGCAACATGAATTTGATCAATTCTCCCAAAACGTAAACGAACTCAACGAAAAAATTCTAGCTCAAATTGAGTCTTTTGAAAATTTTTCTGAGCAAAAAATAAACGGTTTTATTGAAGCTGTTGATAGTATCGAATTAAAAATTGTTGACTTTGAGAATTCTGTCAATAGTTTAAATAAATTAATGGCAAATGTAAATGAGAAAATTGAACGTGCTGAAGAAAATTATGATGAAATCGCTCTCAATAAAATATCCCCTAAAATTAGCCATTCCGATATCTCAAAACTTATTGAATCATTCAAGTTAAAATTGTCAGCAATTCAAGATGAGGCAATAAATGAAATTGAACAGCTTAGGCTCCAACTTAGTCTTCTTGAGAATGAATGCTCCATCTAAAAAAAAGGCATAAGGAAATTCTTATTGATTTGAATATGGAACTAATGTTAGTCAATCCTGAATTGGATTTCAGAAGAATTTTATATTTCATTTTGGATTAGATTCAACATTGATTTTGATATTTTTATAGAAATGTCTCAAATGTATATATGTATGTATATAAATTATTCCCTCTCATGAGGATCTTTTTGTGTAATAATATAAAATATAGAATAAAATTGATTCACAAAATAAAGCAAGTATTTTCGATTTTTTGAATTTATAATTGGTCGAATATATATAAAAAATTTTCTAATTCATATGAATCAACTAAGCATCTCTATAACTAAGTTCTGACTTAGATGAAATCAGATAAGCGGTTTAAATAGCTTTATGCTTGGTAATTTTTTTTTTTTTTTTTTTATTATATCATTATTATTGTTATTTTTCTCAACAAATTATTAATAATAAAAAAGCATATAAAATATGATTGAAAGATTTATTATTAACAGTATCACTCTATTTTTGCTATATTTTTGCCTTTGATTTTGCAATATGCGAAAATTCCGATTGAAACCATTATTGCGAGTCCAACTACAAAGAGGAAAACAGGCATGAATTTCGAATTAGTGTTTTCTTTTCCAATTGATTCGATTTTTTCAATTTTAGCATCTTCATGAAGTGGTGTTTGTTTCTCATTTTCATTATTTTCATTATTTTCATTAACATTTTTCTTTTCTGGTTCTTTTTGATTTTGAATGTTTTTTGTTGCCTCTGGAGTTTTCTTAACAGTTTTTTGCTCTGATGCTTTTTTCTGTTGTTGATTTTCAGGATTAACAATTTTAATTCTTTGATTATTAGGAGGAAAACGCGGGAAAAGGTTTTTCATATCAAGATTTGCTTCATATTTATTATTTTTAATTAATTCAAGGAAATCTTTGGTAGAATTTGCATCAATGGATATATTATTAAAAAGAGCAAACTTGGTTTTATCTTGATTTGATACTAAGGCAGCAAGTGGAGTAACATGAATATTGGGATAAGTTTTGTTGAAAGTTCGATAGTAATAAGTAGTGAAAATAAAGTCTTGGAAGTAGTCTTCTCCTAATGTTTGAAGACGTCTAATATGCCCAGGCTGAGTATAAATAAGAAGAATTACTTTTCTCTTATATTGGGTATATTTAATACGTATATTGTGCGCTTCAAATTGCTTAATTGCATATTCTTTAATAAAATCTGCATAATTTTGATCATTATCTTCTCCATTAAAGACAACTTTGTTTGATTGTGTTAATTTTGCAACTAATTTTGATTCATTTTCATCTCCAACATAAAGAAAAGATGATAAATCAGGAACCAATTTTTCAATTCTTTGTGAAATTGTGCATGATTCATCTTTTGATACTCCTGAATTAAATGTTATTGCTGGATATTCGTTAACAAAATCTGATTTAAAAAGTGGACATGGAAATGAGAGATCAATCTTTTTCAAACGTTCTGTTTCATTGACGAATGATGGCAGTGTACGATTTATATTTCTAAGCCATAATCCTCGACGACGAGTGAAAGCTATAAAACTTGGAAACCCTTTGTAATCAAAAATTTTTCTGCAGGATTCGCCATCAGAAATTGCATTGCATTCAGCAATAATAACTTTTGTATCATTTTCATACTGATCCATCAACTTCAGCCAGTCTGGATGGACTTTTGTGCAATGTGGACAGTATGGCGAAAAAATAAGGATAAAAGCTGGAATTTTGGTGCTGCTTGAAATGGTTCGTTCAATGTTCGAAGCGTTAATGAAAACTTTATATGCAATGATGAAAAAAGATAAAAATACCATTATTTCAATAAAGTATGATATTCAAAAAGTCAAAAAATTGTTTACAATTGACCAAAATAAAATTTTATGAGAATTTCAAAGATACAGTTGAATATAAGCTTAATGAAAATGATTTCGTAAACAATATTAATTAATGCTGATTTTTTTTATTTTCTATTTTCTTACAAAAACCTATTTCAAAAAAGCATGATTATCTTGATCATTAAAATGATTATTTATTGAATTTCAATATTATTAATATATTCATATGGTATTAAAGCAAAATAAATAATTATATTTGAACAATGTATTAAAAAAAAATATCAAGATTTAGAAAATTACATTTCTATAAAACTCTTATGCGATAAAAAACAAATTCAAGCTAAGTAATAATAATATTAAAATGTATTTTTCAATTATGTCAAAAATCACTCAAAATCTGAGGATTCAGAATCAATATCTAAACCAACTTGACCTTCCGAGTAGAATTCTAATCCTCTTTGTTCAAAAATTGTCATTGTTTTATATATTTCAGGTAATTTGTATTCACCTAGTAATTTTGATATCTCATCTGACCAAGGTCCATGATATTCATCAATAACATGGTTTTGCTGTTGCCATTGTAATGTTTCACATGAATAAAAATTAATTGTTCCAGCATTTGTCTGTATCATTGCTTTATTAGAAGCATATAAAAGCCCGCATTGAAAAAGTGGATCGTTTACATCTTGAATGACGACGCATCTGAAATCATTTGAAAGACAATTCCAGATCCAGAGGGATGACTTGGCAATTACAATAGCGACATACTGTATAACTAAGTGAGGAATAATTTCATAAAAAGAGTCTATTTCAACATATCGTTCAAATTCGAGTGAATTAATAATAGAAGCATCGCTCGTGCGAAATGCAAAAAGCATTCTCGATGAAGCAGCAAATAGAATAGTTGCATCTGATGAAAAAGATGATGTAACAATTTTACACTTATTTTTTAAGTAAAAATAGCGATAGCATTCAATTTCATTTTTTATATTTTGATGTTTAAAATTTTTAGATTTATTGTCATTTTTTGGAGGCTTCATTCCGTATTGATAAATACTGAAAAACTTGATATCTCCTTTCTTCATTCCTCGTGTCATAAATTCAAATGCATTATTTGGATTGAAATAAACAT